>JAQGBW010001275.1:0-27756 GCA_034698625.1 Julus scanicus
CATTATTGAAGCAGTGTGATTATGTTGGTTTTGACACGCCATACTTTCAGTGGCGGTGAATTAACCGAGTAGTACCCTATTTTACTATGTATTTATTGTATATTTTACAATTTTTGGTGCTATTTGGCTTTGATAGCACATGGGGAAATGCATATGATGTCACGCTCATTGGTCACGCTTTCAAAGCAATGATGCCGTAGATCTAAAATCCCCATGCCAGGCAAAAATTATTTAAAAACAAACTAAGTTTCAAAATGAATGATTATACTCATTTCGATTACAAAAGTTGTAAGTAAATATGTATTATTTGATTAAACTAGAATAGATTTCATGGTATCTGTGATTGTATCATTGTGGGGATTTTCCTATATGGACACTACAGTCTTGTACGTTTTATTTTAAAAATGGCGTCTTCTATCTTGTGATATTGTTGTTGTTCTTCCGATATTTTTAATTTTGATACACAAGTTTTAGCTTAACCTTTATTAATATTAGTAAAATGATTTGAGTGTTAAAAAAGAAACCATATAGAAAGGCGAGACACAGCTGACATGATTGTTTTGAATCTCGGAAGGTTAGGTACGTGAGATTGGTCCTGTCCTACTAGGCCTAATTCAAAATATTTTGCTACTAGTGACCTACATTTAACAAAATGTGTCAAGTTTTGCATTTTGGTTGAAAAATTCCATGACTTCCACAATAAAGACTTTAAATTCACGTTAAACACGAGCAAAGTGTCTCGTTGGTATTAATTTTATACAACAAATTGCAATATCTGGACTTCAAAGGATAAAGAATAATGGGTATGAAAGGTAAGCAAATTAAACTTGAAATTCTAATGTTAATTAATTTTTTATCTGTAAAAAGATGAATAGAAAAGTGTTTATATTTGTTCTTCGTAAATGTATTGATTTTAACTTGTACAGTACACTACACAATAATTAATTAATGGTGTGGGGCGTTGCTTATTTACCCACACTTTTATAATTAGACAAAATGAATTTGAATTGTAGAACGTGAAACTTTAATTTGTATTGAGTTGAGAGCAGTACAGGAACAGTTAGCATTACTTATCAAGATTGAATTTAGCTTCCTCTTCAGTTGAAATCCGGAACAATACTGAATGAAGAACCTTTTTAAATTTTGAAATCAACACGTGCATAGTGCTACATGCACGTGCAAAATCTTGCGTGAACGTGCAACGTTTAAAGATGCACGTGGTCATTTAACTGGTCGCCACAATGGCATTTCTTTAAATATTCAAATTTGGGTGTGAATTGAAGGGTGTTTTGTGGGGATGTAATGCATTTTGGTATTTAGGGGGAGGGGGAAGTAAAGGGAAGGAAGGCTCTGCTGATTCACATCTTCAGACCCCGTAAATCCATTTCTTATCTATCTAGATTACACTAATTAATACATCAACAATGTCCATTTGAATTTGAGGCATTGGAATGGGGCCAATATGTGGGCGTTTAGTATAATATAATTGTTTAATCATTATTAGTGTTCAGCTAGTTAAAATTACATTGCATGCCATTCATGAAACAAGTGACGTAGATTTGTTAAAGAAGTAAAATCAATTCAGGTCAATAAATACCATCAAACACATATTATGAAAATTTATCTGTATGGTATTGTAATCAGTTATGAAATGCAGTATAAATCCAAACATGGATTAAAAAGCTGTCATAGTGTTATCATGTTTAAAACACTTGTAAAAGTATAGCTCTATTTTATCAAACAAATGTGTGGATGAAAAAGCCTATGATTGCGATAGTGCTTATTTTTGAGAAAAATCTTCCTTGTGAAATTGTTTCGAACATTAAGGCATGTCAAACTTTTTGTGTGTAATGTTTTCACTTGTATATAATTGTAACATTGTTTTTTAACATATATTTATATATAGATATATATATATATAGGATAGTGGTTTAAGATCAGATCAATAGATGCACTAGTTATACATTTTTTCGTGCTTTTTCGTGCTCTTTTTATAACACCACATTTTATTTTACAAACTACTCTGTAGCCGAGCTGGATGACGAAGGAACCACAAGTATGATGATGCCATCATCCAAGTCAGAAAGGTATAGTGACTCAAATTAGTAAAAATTTATGTTATTATAAAGCATTCAATAAATGTATATTTGTGAAATCGTGGGGATCCTAGATCAAATTGTCTTTCTTCCCATATTTCTCCATTGCACTATGAAATGAAATGTGGGTATTGATTTTTCATGGTTTTGTGTGAATGTAATTCAGTAAGCCTTTACATAATATAAACAAATGCCAATCATTTCCATAACTTGTTATGGTAGCATATGATCGTACCATCCTAGGCATTAGGAGTAAAAGGCCATGTCTTGATGAATAAATTAGTTAAATTATGCAGAAATACGTGCTGTTGTTGCTAGATGTCCATACCGCCTACTGAACTTTTTAATTAAAGATGACTGATCATTTTATGAAACAATTCTTTGAATGTTTTCTTTTGTATAGCCATGAATTGATTATATTAATTAGTGTAATTAGAATTAATAATAAATACTGGTATACCTTCTGCCATGTTGCTTCAATCGACGTTTTCATAGTCTATCATTTTAAAATGCTATCAAATTGGAGTAAACTAATGTTGTTTTATTCTCTGGCCATTTTAAACACGTCTTGGCGTTGATAACCATTTTCACTTGGAATTGTTGCTAGGCACTAGAAAAGAGAATATTAGAATGTGAAAATGCTGCTTTGAATTTTGTTTGGCATTTCTATTGGCATTGAGTAGAGCAAGTACATCTGCTATGCAGATTTGCTGCTAATTAGACTGCCAGAGAGCTTGTGCATAGTTGGTGTCTTGATCACGTTTTTTCTCGCTGGATTAGTAAGGTTGACTTCCATCCTTTTGTTCCCATGTTGTGTAATTGATCGTTGGCTCTCTTTTAACGTCGCTCCCCTACACTGGGGAGTATTTGTGCTGCTAATAATGAAAAATGGACTCGAATGGGTGTGATTTCACCCATAAAGATTGGGATGATGAGACTAGGGTGTGGTCCTTTAGGAAGGACTACTACTGTACTAGGTCTCCTCCCTTTGCTCCATATATGCATGTCCTGGGTTCCAGTGAAAGCTGCTTGCTTTATAAAAAGCCCTAGTGCAGATTGTCGCTTTTTGGAAGAGCTCACAATTAGCTAAATAAACGGCTGCAATTTGAAGGGATTTGTCAATCGAAAGTCTACCAAGAAGGCTATCGAACGTTACGGATTATACATATTCTGAAAAAGGCTCATCGTGCCAAATTCCATTTGTCGATTATGAGTACCAACTCTTCTCCTCGAATTGCATGGGGAGTTGGCGGCCAGCTAGATGAGTAAGTACAATAGATTATTCCTAGGGAATTTTAGAGGTAGTCGTTTTTGGCAAGAGTATGCATTCTCAGCTTTTACATGCAAATGCATTTTTGGTTGAGGCATTTTTCAGTAAATGTATCGACCACTGTTATGTGACTGTCTTCCGTTGGATGTAGAACATGAGCATCACGTTCATGAATGCCATTTTTTTTCGAGATATAGATTTTTCATATTTTAGATATGCCATTTAGGAGTAGAACAACGGTTAGCTAGTGGCATGTTCGTTACCCATTTGTGAAAGATGAATATGTACAAAAAATGCATATTATAGAAATAGTGTTTTTGATTGTCTTTGCTTGAAACTTCTACTTATTCAGTAGATTAGATGTGTGAAGCAGTACCTCATCATATTTTTCATTATGCTTATGTAAAAAAATAATGCGCTATGTTAAGATATGTTAGATAATCGCTTACCTTGTTTGATTCCTAAATTCATCACTACTGCTCCAGACATGTTACATCGGGAGACTGAAGTAGCGAGTCTGCGAAAGTCACATTTCCATCGACGCATTATTCCTGGTGATGGGTTGATTGCCATTGTTTGTTTTCCTAAGATCATGCATAATTCCAACAAGCACATTCGAAGCTATTGATGTTATTGATTCTAATTGGACAAGCAAATTAGTCTGCTATTACAGAAATTGGGGTTATGGGAAATTACTGGCTGCGTAGTTCCTTACTCGAGTAGCATTTGCTGCCATTGGTCGACATTTCTTGCATTTTGAATTGTTAATGCACTTGTCCGTTTGTTGTCACGACAACTCACAATTTATTGCTGCCAGGCCAATATTCATTTCGAAGAGAAACGCATTATAGAAGCGTTTGGAAAGAAGTGTGCTGCGGAGTTCTTGGTGGAGGTCGGCCTTATTTAATGGCTCAAGAGTATCAGTCATGTTTAAAAATGGCAGCTTAAGAATGGAGAGGACCAAGTCGAGGGAAAATCTGCTTCGCCCGAGGCGGTCGAGGAAGTCCAGGTCCACCGTGATGTCTTCGACTATGTTTAACAACAACAACAATGGGATGGTTAATGGGATTCACAGTAGATCCAGCAGTGCCAGAAGTTCCACTTTAATCGGGACAACTGCGAAAAAAGTGAAAGTGGCACCTTTCCCCCATGATCGGTACAGAGTAGGGGCATCTATGCCAGAGCTCAAAGCTAAAGAACAATCTACATTCAAGTTAAGGCAGGTTATAGTTTTAAGGTATCTTTTCGAGGGATTTTTACCATTGCACTTGGATTGTTTTGAACTTCTATAACATTTCCATAATGTTATATCAGTATTATATATTTATATAAATTATTATATAAATATTATGGTTTATCAGACTTTAAAATGAGGCTTTACCTTTATGTTATAAAGGGTGTAAATTCTTACAGGAAATTCATTGTTCTATTACGATGTGCCTTCCTTCTAGCAACTTTCTTCTCTTCTCTTTTGAAACAGAATTTAACAGAAGTGCACAGCAATAAACTTTCACATTTCATGCAAACTAAATTTGTATTTTCATTACCAATACAAAAACTGAATTAACCCTGAAAAAAAATATATTTGAAATAGCAACCGTGCTTTTTCGTATAATAGGGCATAAAAACGTTCATCTCATTTTCAACATTTTGCCAGTTAAACTTTAATGTGCTCAGTATCCATTAGGCTAGCCCTAAGAAGCTAAAGACACATCATCTGACAACTAATTGAATCGATTAGTACTATTTGAGTCTACACAGGCTAGTATGTTATCTGTGGCACTGAAAACGTTTTTTTTTTATCGATTTGGTAACTTATTCATTTGAAAGTGTAACTTAATTTTCCATTAACGGAACAGGTCGTCGATATATCCCCTAGACAAATAGACATGCTGACAGGTATTGATCGGTCAGCACTTTCCCCACGTGTTTGATTGACATGTCTGGTGAATAGGATAATCTATTTCGCAACTGAATATCCATTTCATGAATTCTTTTTTGCACGTTCGTTTTAGAAGCGGAAACGGCTATCGGGGCCCTCATGGCGACGCTGATGAAAATGGCACAAAGTCTCCGACGTCGGTGTCATCCGCGTCAACGTCCATGTGCTCATGGCTGTTCGTTCTGCGGTTACTGGACACCGTCCTGTTGCTGGGACTTTGTATTGCCCAAGGAAGTCTCTTGAATTTCCTCATCATCTGGCATTGTCAGGAGTCCCACAGTGTCTACTTGTGGTTTCTAGCCGATTTTGCAGTCGTCATCGCCTTTGTAGGCGCCCTGTCCACCTCGTACCAACGTGTGGTACGCCACGTCAGGCGGGCCATCAAAAGCGTTCTCCCCAACGGCATCGACCTGCCCATCTATGGCGTTTTGCCACTGGGATACCTCTCGTGGTTCCTGTATTCCTGCACCCTGGTCGCCAAAATTGTCGTCATTTTTCGATGGGGCATTGCTGCAAAATTAGGCTACGAAGGCCCGTTTACTGCGCAGTTACTGAAGCTATTGATCGGTGGCGGCGCCAGCCTTATTTTCCTGCTTCTTGTCAATGCCCACCAACCGCCTTCCAATCCCAATGACGACAGCCGCAGTTATTTGGCAGCGCTCTGCACAGGCACCGCCTTTGAGATCTTCGACGCCATCGCCTTCTTGGATTTGCTTTTCGTGAGCGAATCTCACGTGATCCTCACGTATCCTCTTGAAAGCGCTATCTTGGCCCTGGCCTCCACCAACCTGGTCCTGCCAACCATCTCCTTGCTGCGCCTCAGCCTTTCAGATTTTGGGAAGCACGAGCGCCCTGCAGTTATGGGTCTCCTTTACTCTACTCTAAAGATGCTGGCTGTGGAAGTGCCTTACCTGGGCATCAGGGCCTACCTGTGGAACATGTATGCGCCATCTACCTCCACTATCTTCATGCTGAAGAACGTCCTGATGATTGTCGTCAAGCTACGTTACATCATCCCTGAATACATCTACCTGCTGGTCGAGCAACGGACCAAGAAGAAAAAAGTGGAGGATGCCTCTACTTTCCCAGCTGCCCGTATGGAAATGAAAACCATCGCATAAAAACCTTGGCGTTTTACCGTAAGTGTTCGTCACATTGTGATCGAATGAGGTAAAGATGCTACGAGATGCCACACCGAGCAATTGCAACTCGACATTTCTCTAAATAATTTGATTTCGATTTGCAGGTTTTTATCTTGGGCGGTTTAAATGATTAGAGCGACTAGACCATGTATTCATCGTCCAATTTTAAGCAAATTATTTGAGCTTCTAGTTCCGAATCTCTGTCCTATGGAAGAAGTGTTGAGGTCAGTTAACGTTAAAATAGCATTCCGTTAATTGCGGCTTAAATTTATTTATTTTCGGAAGCCCAGATACTTGCAGGATATTATTCTTAGATACGCTCTACTTGATTCCAATAATTACGCTAAATCGGTCAAGTTACGCTCGGACAAATACTCATAAGCAATTCGGCTAAATCAGTACAAATGTGCCACTGTCATTGCTACTGTCCTAAGTTTAAGATGCTGTTCTTGCATTTGGCGTGTTGGCATTTTTGCCCTTACTTATCTCAAACCCATCAAGAATCTCTTGTTTTATTTTCTTTTACCAAGAATCTAAAATGCTTTTTATATTAGGTTTGTTGTATTCGTCAGAATTATGCAATAATTGTCAGAAATTATTTTTAGAGAGAGGTCTCAAGATTTTATAGCATATCAGGCCTTTTTGTTTATGATGAAAGCGGCAATAACCAAAAATCACATTTTAAATTGATTATTTTACACATGGTGATGGATTTGGGACAGCAGACATCCTAAATCCATGTTTGTGATTCCTGTTAGAAAAGCTGTGCTGATCTGCTATTTTATCTTTTTAAGAGCAAAGTTATTATATACATTTATGGTTTTATTCGATATGCTCGCCATATCATAGCAAGGCAAAGTACCGTAATGTCTCAATTGTGGATTTGTTTTATTTTGCATAAGCGTATATATAACGCAGTGCTACAGTTTCAAAGACGCACGTTAGATAATTCACATTTTTGTCATTTTTTTGCGAGCCATTATGGAGATTGAAAAACGTTCAATTTTCTGTGAAACGCACTGGAAATTCGAAAGATCAGTTGGAGGCATTCTTCACTGTTCTAGAAAAGTCACAAGACAACGTAAACGTGTTGCAAATGTAGAACTATAAGGTAGTATTGGTGTAACACTCATGGTCGACGTAGATATTAGAGATATTGAAATAGAGCCGGGATCTATATACTTATTCCCAAGTTGATTACGTCTAGATTCATAAGTGAATCAACTTATAGTGGAGCTTTTAGCTTATGGCAGAGACAACTTCCAAGTTTTTAACTTCTCTCTAAGTGCCAAATATCATGTTGCACTATTTCGCTCTCTATTAGTGCTATTGCACATAATTCACAATATTCAACTCCTTGTTCCAATATAATGTGCCTGCAGCAATGAAATTTATGCTGTTCCTATATGACCCCCATCGTAAAGTGACTTATAATCAGTTAAAGTGGCCTTACCTGAAAATACATTTGTATGCTCCTACCATTCAATAATGTTTTAATATAAATACTTTTTAGAATAAGCGTGGCATGTAGTGATGTCATGACATTTTAAATTTAGACTGGACTGTTGAAATTAAACAAGCTAAAATGCTAGTGATGTTCTGATTAACCCATAGTTACGCCATTATCTGAATCTGAATAAGTTTTTAGATTGTGTAAAAATAGATTCTATATATTATTGTGTATCTGATATATGGAATTGTTTTTCCCTGAGGTTAAACTATAGAAGTCAACAAATTGCACGTGCAATTATGCAATTTTCTCAGTGATAGCATCACAATCAGTTTGCACAATTATTGCCAAAACATTGCATCCCCAAAATGGTTGCCGTTTCACACAAATAAGCATGTTAAATATGTGAAGGCATTTATCACGGCATTAACTGAAAAGATATTGAAGAAGACCACAATAATACTGGGAAAGACACGGTTCGAAATACTTTATTATGTTTAACGAATCGTTTTTTCAATCAATAGTTTGCAATGATGGAACTATGCGAAGTGCTGCCAAATGGCGAAGAGTTTCAAAAACGTTATGCATTTATATTTTTACAAAAGCTGTGATCGCTCGATGACATTTTTATTACTTTTGGCACTTTGGTGCGTGTTGTTATGTTGTTTTTTTTCTCTTGCTTTACTATTGACACATTGAATCTCCTAAAGACAATTAGTACGCACTGCATATCCTAGTGTATAATGGGATTATGCATTCAGTCTCGAATCTGGTTTGAACTGAGGCCTTAACTTATTCATTTACTTCTCTCTTTCCCAAAGTGTACTTAGGTAGCTGTGATGAGTTATCAAAGGCATAATGCGGCTACCATAGCATCGAGAATCAATCTGTAATGTATATTATGCAATATCATTAATCATTCGTCTTCATTTTAATATCTATGCACTTTTAAAAAAAAACATCGGCCTTTGATAAGCTGTGTAAGCCACATGCATATTATATAGCGTATGTATTTACATGTATAACCTACTTGTAGTCTTCCTCGTAAGTCATGACGCGAGCGTTAACGGGATTTTCGAAAAAAAACGTGTAATGTGGTAACGCATAAATGTACGACACCTCGTGGTCAACTTTTGTTTGCCTAAGCAGGTATACTTAATTAAAAGAGATGTTCAATCAGCAAGATTTGAGTAATATTCTTTTATTCAAGGGAAAAAAGCAGGATTTTGTTCACAGAGCTGCAAAAATGTTTGCAAAGTTATGGAATCACCATTCTAGACAACTATATAACACTGGATGGTAAGACTAATGTTATTGTGAGGCAACTTCGTTGCAATCTACTAATCCTCATATTGAACTACATGATTTATGCTTATCATGTCCCGCGTGACGGCTTCTATCAGTCGATGCTTGAATCGCCAGATGTTTGTGTCTAGAGTCGTTCTGTTTTTGAACGTTCGAAGGCAAACTGCCAACTTCATGTCGTGGCAGTCCTTGCGGTAATGCTGCAGCTGAGCCATGAATGGACTAACGTCAAAACTGGTGCAAGAGGAGCCAGACACAGAGGAGTTAGCGGACAAGCAGAAGAAGGGATAGTGATTGTGGAGGGCTTGCACCAGGGACACGTCGTGGAAACATTTGATGTAGCGGCCAGATTTGGTAAATTCTGCCGAGCGAATCACGTGCCGACTCATGTGAAGGTTCACGGGGATAGTTTCCATCTCTGTGCCATTGTGATCCATGTCATCGAAGAAGTAGACATTGCGGACGTTGTACGAGGCAGCATGATATGTCTGAAAACGGTTTACATATTGTTATTAAAGCGGTTTAGATCACTAGCAGGTTGATGATTGTATACAATCAAAAAAAATGCTTTGCAACAAAAATCACACGTTTCTCCATTGTGACGTCTTTTCATATGAACGTGCTGGGGATTCAATGGCATGGAACAACAGGATTTTTGTAGCGCTGCTAACGGAACAATATTAATGTGGATCTCTTACCTTAGGCTTGTTCAGCTTAACGATGGACTGAATCTGTTGCATGAGACCACCCCACGAGAGGCTACTGGTTGGCATGAGTACCTCGTCGATGTCCAGAAGCACGATATATTTGTACTTGTGCAGATTGCGGTATAAGCAGTCATTGTAAGGAATTATCTCATTCAACCTCTTAGCACCCTTCATACGGCGCAGGTAAAGGCTCCGTAACAAGTGCAGGTTGGGCTGATAGCCAGGGAGAGTGAGAGGAATCACTTCGATCATCTCTTTGGATTCCAGGTAGTCGAACAGGATGGCCACGTTGGGGTGAACCTCCAGCTCATAGAAGAATACCTTGTCCGCACCCAAAATGCGCAGCAGATGGATCCACTCCAAGAGACGCATGGATAAGTCGATTGAAGGGAAATCTAGACCCTTGACGCAAACGGCAAACTCCTTCTTTGGCGAAGTCTATCAAAAATACAAGTTCGTGAGAATTGAGATGAATTCGTCCAAATTGGCTTGGATTTTCTGGTGGATGCCCTCCATGAAGGTGAGCATATAGCGCTGCGACAACGTGCTTGTGTGCAGCACCACACGCTCGCCATCTTGGTTGGCACCCTGCCTATGAAAGAATTTGCGGCAAACGTTTCCTACCCTCTCGTTTTGCACCTTCAGGATGGTGCATGGCTTCTTTTCCCCATCATCGGCAAGGGCCATCAGAGAAATCATCTCTGGCACAGCAGTGCCGTTGTCGCTTCTCCGGAAGGCCGCGTTGGGAGGCAAAGCACAGGAGATGAGGTACGGCTGAAGGGTGTTGTTGCGGACGTTTCCCCAGTAACGTCGCCACAGATGCTCGTAGGTGACACCAGTCGCCCACATGAGGCCCTTGCCGCCGTTGAACCAGAGGGCGCAGCGGACTGGTGGTGGGGGAACGTGGTCCACCATCCCCAGGATCCGAACCACAGCCGGTCCAGTACCGAAGGGAGGAGCCAACTTGCGGTCGTCGTAGTAGGCGCTGTACAAATAAAATGTCGTGTCGTCAATTACGAATGTTTGCCAGTATATGTTGTTAAACTTGATGTCTTGGATATCCGGAAACTGGAGCGATCCATGGGAGTCCCCAAAAACACGTTTGAACGTGGGTCGGTTGGACTTGCGAAAGTAGATATCTGGGACGTTAAGATGCTCTTCGCGGAACTTGCGGCTCTCGGTGCTCCTGGGGTTGATCTTGTGCCTGAAGAAGTCCTGAATGGGAAACTGGGACGCGGCAGCGCTACGGTTCAAGAAGAGCTCGTTGACCGGAAGCGGGCTAGAGGATCCTCGGAGTGCCTCGTTGTTCTTGCCGTATAACCAGATCAGGAGGAAAATACCGAAGGTGTTCCAGCAGATAAGACCGGACGTGAACCAGCGCCACAGCTTCATCGCAGAATTTTGACTCTGTACGCCTCTGCGGTGACAGAATGGAAAATGTTCTTAGAAATTCATTGAAAACCTAATGGTGCCTTTCCATTTCAGATTAACTCTCGTGAGTGACTCTTGATATACTAGCTACTCTCAGGTGGTTGTCCATTTGAGTTGTTTATAGCCAAATTTGCTATCGAGAGCACCCAGTGAGCACTCTACAAACCATGGGCATCTCGGTGAAGTTTTCGTGATTTGCAGGAAAAGTTTACGGAACAGGTAAGATATTTAATTAACATATGTGAATTGTCATTGAAAGCGTATCTCAGCTTTCTCGCAGCTAAACAAACCACCTTTAAGTGCATGGAAAACGGCGAAAATAATTGTAAATAAGCCTGATTTTTGGTAAAAATCACAGCGGAAACTAAGTTAAAACGAAATTGCGAAAAATTGCCTGTTTTTCTTAAGCCGGGTCTTCTCCAAGACGTACATTGTACGTATATACACGTTTTTACAAACATATGCAAAAAAGCTTGCCCTCCGGGTTTGTTTCAGCGCCATTTTGCAAATATCAAAATTGTACACCTATTAAATGTCTTTACTAGCTGTACAATTTTGATATTTACATACATTTACAAAATGGCGGCTGAAACAAAACCGGAGGGCAAACTTTTTTGCATATGTTTGTAAAAACGTGTGTATACGTACACAACACATGATCGTCACATCTCATATTCCACATCATTTTCCAACCTTAAACATCATAAAACCCCTAACATCAACATTTCTTTAAAGTTTACTGCTATGTGGGAAAAAACATACATAATTATGGACGTTTTCGTAATGTGGAGACACATGTGAAGACTACTTATGGAAAAATTATTACTGCACCCTGCTTTATTTTTTCTCCTAGTTTGGGAACCTTCAGGGTATTTGGAACTCCATTTTAATTGAAAAAAAACCCATTAATGAAGAAAGCAGTATTCGTGTCCATTAGCTAAAATTTCATCTTTTTTGTGTAGTTTTTCAAAAAATTTCGAAATCCTGATTGCTAATGCCTGATTAAATTGATTATAACGTCAATGCTTTGAGAAAAGTACTTTTGTGGATTCGAATATAATGAGTATTCTTTGAACGTATTTGATCTGGAGTAAAAAAAAACTCAATACTTGCCAATTGTTGATGCCAAGCACGTTCAAGTTTATTTTGCTAGCAAAATTTTTAAAACTCCCATAACTCCGCTGAAAAAGAGCGTAGGTCACACAGGGTCAACATTTCAGAATGTGCAAAATGTTTAATTGCGCGTGAATGTTAGATTTACATATGTGGACGAGTATTGTTCAGTACCTGTTCATGCATGACATTATTTAAATTCTAAAGTGCACTACCATATAATGAAAAATTAATGAATGTCTTCTTATTGTTATTTTAAAAGACATCAACAAATCGTTGTACATCTTGCTGTATTGACGATTTTTGACAGGTTCCATTTCCGAATTTCACAGCATTTAAAAATCCAGGCTGAAAAGACAAATTTTAAAATTCTAAAATTAATTCAAATACCAAATTAACTCAAAAGAACTTCTAAAATTTAATTCTTATTCCCTAAATATTTTAAATCGATATCTAATATCTGCTATTTCAAAAAAAAAAAAAAAAATCAAAAGTGAAAAATTGCGCGTTTGGTTTTGTACTTGAATTTTTTTAAAATCTCCATATTTCTGATTTCGGCGGATGTGAATGTGCGCTGATTCTCTCGGAATAGTTCCCTGGGCGCTTCCGGTTGAAGCTACCAGTCACTCGCGCATTTACATCACTTATTTTAGGGGTAAGTTTGAATATTTTAACACATTTTTAAAATTTTTTTTATGAACTGAAATTACCTCGTCAGGTTGACACCATAATCCTGTTTGACATTGACAAACTGTTTTCCCGCCACATCTTTCATCCACAGAGGAAACATGATCTCCACATTTGTTGAACAGTACAAAGTTCCTGCAACACTGTTGTTGGGCGCAGTCAGCGTCAGTATTGCACGCCTTGACCATCGGCTAATTTCATTTAAATAGTATAGGGGAAACAACAAACATCAGAATACATGATTCATCTGACAAATCGAATTGAGGTGAGACTGAACTTGACCAATGGAAAAAATGACTCTTGTTGTGCTGTTTTAAAAATTATTTTAACTGTAAAACTTAATCGTTTGCACTGAGATTTTTGTAAAACTTTATGATTCTCACGTTAAAAGTACACAAATATTAAGTGTAATTGCGGACATTTCGTTTTGAAAGTGGTAAGTTAAGTTTTACAGTTAAATGATTTCTAAAAACCAAAATACGCTAATAAAACTTTCATATTGTAGGAATAGAGTTTTAAGATCTTACCAGAGCATTCTGCAACAGGACCACGGTCAGACCAATCAATACCAGGTATCTCATGATGAATCTATGGATCTCTATACTTATTTGCGAGCTGTTAAATACTCAACTTGTTGCGCTTACAAATTGTTCTATTTGAACATTTATAATTTGAAAGAGCGTATTTCCACCGAAAATTGCCCTTGAATGAATCAAAAAATGGAGCAAAAAACCGAAAATTTCCTAATGGTTACCCATTCGTTGAAACGATAATGCTAGCCTTTCGTGAGCTGTCCCTGGAAAAAAGTAGGCCTACGTGGAAGTTTTTGGAGTTTTTTTGCGCGATAACCTGTTTTATACGCAGCAATATTTATTGCGATTTCGACATCCTTTTAATTTGTAGTTAGCCAAACATGCTTCACCTTTCACATTAACGATCTCAAGGACTAGTTCGGGAAATTGGCGTTCATTTTCGTTAGGGTTGACTGCTTTTGATATTGCGGCAACCAGAAATTTGTTGTCAGAAATCCGTCCGTTACTAAAATTGTGGGATAGCAATTCACTACAGACCCTTTAAAAGTTTTTTTTTTAAATATATATATATATACCTTTGGGCAGTGGAAATTATTTATATTATTAGTATTTGCAGTAGGATGCAGCCATCCTTTTTTTTTCCTATTGTGCAATTTCATGTAACTGCATAACCTCAGCATCGTTTTTGTCGTGGGAAATTTATGAATGACCCTAGACATTGTTACTTTGGATTAATACTTTTTTCTCCCATGTCAGATTTTGGACAGTTCATCACGATACAATTAGACTGCTTCTCTGACTTTTGCCTAAAATTATACGATACCCATTTATCAAACATGATGGAGATGGCATTATAATTACCCAAAGAATGATGTTTAGTTTTCAAATGCACCAATTATAAATTATACACAAATTCATCAATCTACTTTCAAATTTTGGAGAATCACTTTTTCGTGCTGTGCATCATGAATATATTAATTGCACTTTCTAATGACAATGGGAAATTAACTGTCCAAAACATGTTTAGTATATCGTTGTCAGTGATTGTCATTTAACAGGTCATTAATTCAAAAATAAACAAAATGAAAATAAACTAGCTTGAGATAAATCTTGCTTTCGAAAGTCAATTTTTAGTTACTATAATAGAATTTGCAAAATTTTGAAACAGTTTGCCAAAATATTTGAATACCTCATTAGGCAGGGGGTTCATATATGATATTATGCATTTTGAAAGAAAATATTTACCCGCATAAATACTGGGTAACAATGAGAGCCAATGAAAACAGACGTGCTACTCTGCGGACAATCGTGCTGATGTGACGGCACCTGTTTACAAAGTTTGCTAATAGATGGCGACAGTGCATATATGTGCAAACAGCGTGTTTTTAAAACTTATCACTAGATGGAGATAATGTGCTGAAGATATTATTTCTGAAAGTTAATAAACTGCATTATAGAAATAAATGCTTTATTAATGTAAAGCGTTATGTGAATTCAGTGAGACCAACATTACTGATAAATAACGAATTCCTGCCCATATAAAATTGAGCTACAGCTTTTGCTCCAGGTGTCTTTGACTCTTTTAAACTAGTATCTTAACAGCCAGGGTTTTGTTCATTTTCAGAATTCACACGGTCTGTTCAAGGGACAATTCACACATTTTCCCTCTCCAACCAACGTGTTTTTTATACCTTTTTGTTCCTCTTATTTAATAATTAAGTTAGATCATTATCGAGGAGTCCACTTCCGTTCTGGTGGAGGACGTGTTTCAGACGTCACGGAAGGACCTCTCTGCAATTCATCCATTGTTAAATATTTAAACAGATTTGAACAGTAACAAGAACTATTAATTTGGAAGAGGGAGGAAAAAACGGTAAAGAGTCAGCTGAACAATTGCATTTTTAATGAAGAGGAGCCATTAAGATGCTATCGTTCACTCAATAAACGATAGCCCTTGCTATCAGATGCAGTTAAGTCTGCTTTTAGCAATTAAAATCGCGGCAATTTTCGTTATCTATCTGACATGTCAATGTATGAAAAACTTGGTCTTCCTCATTGTCTCTTGACCTGCATGCCTGAAAATGTGTAAATTTGAGATACCTTGTAATACCACCTGTCTTAATTTAGTTTATTTTCCTCAAATTTGGTAACATGAATGAAAAATATATTTTATTAACCAAGTGACACATTACAGTTCTAAATAATATTAAGTTCAAAAATATACATACGCTCAATTGTTAAAAGGTAACGAAAGTAAGTCATTTTAAGTGTAAAATCCAAGATGTCCTTTTTGAATGGCCCCTTATTGACGTTATTATAAAATAGGGCATTTCGTGTCTGAATTCAGTTGCGCAAAACGATTCATAGATGGCGCTCGGATTCTTCAATCAATGGCGCGCGCTTCTTTTGGTTTCACGCACGTGTCGCAACGGGTTGAATAATTGGAATGCCGATTTCGTTAATTGGATTCTAGTCATATTTCACCCAAATTCAAGATAGTATTGAACTTGAATTCCTAGGACATCTTTGCAAGACAGTATAAGTAGATAGGTCGCAGTTTTTTGTTCTCCTCGTATTATTAGACACTAAAACAATTTTGTTTTGGAATTTCACACAAAAATGTGCTAGTGCCAAACAACAGAGGATATCTTATTGAACCCAAACTTTGTTGAAGATATAACCTTCGCAGTTCTGTCACGTCGAATGGCAACCCTTTATCTTTGGCACCAGAGGAACCACGATTTGCTAAGACATCTGTGAATTCTTCCAGTGCCAAGAATAACGGAATTTACGGAAACATCTGCTACTGGTTATGGCCCGACTCCATTTTGCGATCTGAAATAGAAAAAATACAGGTGTGTATTATTAACAATATTGGTATGTATTTGAACTACTTGCTTTGTTCACTCGTGTGTCATGTTTTGGTATTTAAAAAAAGTAATTTGGTCTATTTCTTCCTAGTTGCATGTATTTTGTATAATACGATCGCCAGTTTAGGTTAAACAATGTGTTGTTAATAATTTTTGGTAATAGCTTAACCGCAAAAAAAGTGACAAGGTTTCAAAGACCCCCGATTTACAATAGTTTTTGAAAATGTTCGTATATAGTGTTCTGAGGGTTAATCTCAGGCCAAACACGTTTTTGTGCTTTTTTTTTCGTATGGTGTGCGTGCGAAACACAAGAATGTGCAAAGTCACCTGAAACTTGGCATTTCGAACACTGCAAATTTCATGCTTTTCACTTTAAAAAAAACGTGGTGAAATTGGAGGGATAAGTGATAAAAGCAGCTTTTGGGTAGGGCTTCGATTTTTTTAAATAAAATCACACTACCAGCAATTGAGATTTCCGTCGATATTTTATGTTGAAAAAAATGTCTCTATTTTCATTCATGCATAATCGACTTGGGATAAGCCAACAGCTTGGGAAATAGTTTAAAACTTGCTTCTTAATGCGATAAGGTAAAAAGACGTCTACTGGAACATTTAAAAAAATCAGTTTTCAAGGTCCATCGACTATATTAAAATATACTTATAGGTACATTCAAATTTCAATCATAGGCAATGTATATATCAGCCACATAAACTATACGTTAAGGTACCTATTATAAATTATAACAAAACATCAAAAAATATGACTGTTGATAATGGCCGAGTGGGTGGCTCCCATTAGCCGTTGCCAAAGGGATTTCTCGTTTCTTACTAGCACTTAGTATATCCATTGGTCAAATTATCCGAAATTCACTGCATTATACAATTAAATTTTTATTAATGTTGCTGAGTGGTGGGAATTTTTGAAAATTTTAGAATTTAAAACAATATCTCGTACAAAAAAGGAATTCGGTGTGATGGGAGACAGACGATAATGCTTGACAGTTGCGCCTTTTAGAGTGAAAAATCGACAATAAACGTCAGACTGCTTTTATTGATAAGCTCGAAGATAATTTGGTGTTGCTTTTTTGTTTTTTTTCCCCAATTTCTGAATTTCGTTTATAAAAATTTTGGAAAATTCTAGTCGGCTACTGTAAGTTGCGTGCACGTAATAACATTGGGAAAGGTGCCATTGGCCTCCGTTGTTTTCTTTCTCCAGCAACGCATTACATGCATGCATCCAAAGGGTAAAAAAGCGGGGAATAAACAAAAAAAAACCCTCTTAAATAATACAAAATAAAAGTCAGCCTGCATTTGGCTTTTGTCAGTGTGGGGGGGAACCTCGTGCTCCTCTGTGGGAATTCGGGTGACAGCGCCCAAAGCCCGAAACTCGACCAATTTATTCGGCGGTCATTTTTTTAAACGTTACTTTTTCAATTTACCACTTTGTTGCTCAGAAACTCGCCAGTTTTCCACGTTTTCGAGCTTTCCATGGCCCCAAGGTACCGATATAAAAAACACAAATCTTTTCAATGCTACTTATGACGTTTTATTTCACTAGGCATGTTCTGCTAACGTGCATCTAAAAAAATGCCCCAAAACTACTTTTTTGAGTATTTGGCTAATTAAACTGGTGGAATGTGCATTTTTTTAAGGCACCTCCATCGCAATGAAGAACTCAAGATTTATGTCGCCAATACGACTGCTTGCATATTTTAAGTGTACTGAACAATGGTGTCCTAGACTCCTCTACCACAAATTAAGTAAATTTTAAAAATAAGTGTCGTCAAACTTCCCTGCTAGGCTGGAAAGCATGCGTTTTTGCTATGGACTAAGTTTGGTATTTGCATGCTCCCTAATATAGTAAAGCTGACGATGGGACACATTCCACTTTTTGAATCCACATGTTGCATATTCTTTTTGAAACATGGTGCAACATACCCCATAACCCTTAGAAACTATTTGACTTCCCTGACTTAGTTGTTATGGTCATAAAATAATCACTATGGAGCAAACAAACAAACCTACTATTTGCTCTAAAGTTGTTTAAACGCCCGTAGTGTATACTTGACTGTTCATTTTAACACCCTTGAAGAGGAATCATCATTTTCTAACAGTGCTTAAAAATGAACTTTTCAAAGTCAACTCTCCACAAGGAAAACACATGTGCCCATGAAGTGACCTGGATTGTTCTACAAGTGCTCTATTTGAAGATCACTTGCTTACAGAGCGTTTAGGCTTTTCAGATCAATTCCTTGTAAGTACCCACATAACACAATTGATGGACACAGTGTCGTTTATGTGCTGAAGTTCCTTCACTGAACATTTTTTTAGATGTGATAAAATGTCATTTTTAGATTCATTGTGTTCTACAAGTGGCGTTTGAATGTGCGTTACATTGAAGAACACTTAAGCAATCATGTCCAATTAAGCCCAAATGCTCTCTTGCCACCAGGGGTCGCTGACATCCGTCTGTTGTGAAGCTTTTTTTCTTTGCCACCAGCTGCCTCGCACATCCCTTGAATTTCTCGTCTGTTTTAGTTGAGAGGAAGTGAGTAAGTGGGTCCTTCCCCCCTCTAACTGCGTCACTTTCTTTGTTATTACCTCCATTTTTTGTGTTCGTCCACCCCCGTACATCGTCCATTTTCTCCCTGCATGGTTCCACATGGTAGCCCCTTGAGCACCAGCTTCCCTCAATCCCTTAGGCCTTCGGGGTTTACCTGGGGATGTGGGAGGATGGGGGTCTGGTAGTTGCCACTATTTTCTTGTACATCAAATAATTACCCTTGAATGGATGCCTATAGGGTCATCGTCTCCTCACATGCAAAATCTCTTGCTTTTTTTAAGCTTATTTTCCCCTTTTTTAGCCTCGACTTATTTCTCAATTTGTGAAGTTGAGTTACCTCGTGTGGAAAAATCTTCTCATCAGGAATTAACTAGGTTGGCCAGTTTTACATTTTTAATGAAACCATCCCTAAGCCCTAAGCCTCCTAAACGACCTTTGGTGCGATAATCGTTAATTTTTCATCCGCCTGTCATTAAAATCTGGAAATTCTGGCATGCTGAGAAAGTCTGGAAACGGATGGAACAATAAGAAGTTGATATTAATTAGCTGAAATTGACCAATTAGCTATAATGAACTTCAATATTGATCTTAGCAGGGTTTGCATGCTAAGCTGCGTCTGACAATTTGCAATTCAGGACTTTTTAAGTTGTGTATAACAAGTATTACCACAACCTTGGTGACGACATTCTGGTCAAGAGAATTTCTGGTAAATTGTACTAAAATAGGCTAAAGGCGTGTTTCCACTTGAGATTAACTCTCGAGAGTTACTTCGTCATACATCTCGTATTCCACAAACTTTTAACATTAAAAAACCCAAAACAAAAAGCATTTCGACAGCTGCTTTCACTGACAGCTCTCGAACAGTAGCACGCGCATTTTTGCACGTGCTACCATTGAAAACTGCTATAGAGAGCATCTCGAGAGTTTCTCTCACGTGGAACTCACCTTTAGAACCAATGATTCCTAACGTGTATATGAAATAGTGGCTACAGGGTTAAAAGACTGGCGGGGATGTTGTACCAGGTTCACACCCCTCCCCCTTCCTTCCGGTCCCCCCACGGCCAATTTAATGACGATTTCGACCTTTTGTTTTTTTCGATCTGAATATTAAGTCCCCCCCACACGGTGGGTGTCTCCTATTATCGTTTGTCGACAACCGATGATTAGTTTGGGAAGGTATAACGAGTTGACCTCCGCAGCTGTCCGTTCGTTGTAAGGGGGAGCATGGGTCGCGACCTCCTTCCTTAATACCCGTCCTCCTCATCTGGTTTTATCAACTCGGACAATCGACTTGTTTTTATTGCCTACCAATTTTAATGACTTTCACTCGGAGTATTGTTCCTGAGCGAGATCGGTCAGGGGTGGCGAATAATTAAAAAAAACCGCAGGGCCTGGAATGGAGCTAACGAGGGACTTTCGGGGGTCATCAGGTGTACCCCAATCCACGGGCTGTTGAACATCCGTCCTGCGTCCCTTAATAGCACCAGAGAAATCACGGGGATATTCAAATGTACCCGTGAATTCTTCCAGTGCCATTCAGGGCCAGCAGAAAAATCCTGATTCACGTTTTTGGGGGAGGTAAAGGGTCAACATCTTTGAAAAACTGTTCTAATATCTGCTTGCCGGCGGCCATGTTGGGAGTCATGTGTTTATAACCTTTTTCTTGATGAATGAGTTTACGTATGCAAATTGAATCTCTGATATGTATTCTCGTTTTGTATGGGAGTTGCCAGACGTGTGAACTCCATTATTAAATCTCGTCATCACCTTTAAGAAATGATACTGCTTCCATATTCGAGTTTTAAATTGGGTTGGATATTTAAAAAAAGTATATGTGAAAACAAAATGGCTGCCGTTTGTTTTCCAAAATTGTGCAACTTTTTGCTGGAGATCTCAGCAACTGGCCACCAAGGTCTTCTTGAGGGAATAGTCACGATAGAACTATGTACACGGAACCAGGTTGGGTCTGATGATCTCATAATGCAAATTTTTTAAAGTTCCCACTTTATAAACTCGGGTAAAATATGCAAATGACTAGTAGCGAGAATATTCATTAAACATCGAACAAGCTAAACTACGGTGATTTTTTACTCCCTTTACTTTGACGGTATGAATCCCATTCCAAACGTGAAGAAATACACTAACCAGACTCTTTTTCACGATTTGTTCTTATAAAAACGTTCGAAGCGTTAGGACGCCCAAAATGGCGTCCGCATGCGTCATCGATCCACTTTGCCCGCATTTTTTTAAACGTACCTCAAATTTCAATTTTTTCAACATGCCTATAGTAAATCTTCATTACACCATAATTTTAATTCGCAGAAGGGGGGAGGGAGTTATGTCGGAAACGCCGTCGGTCAAGGCATAAATACAACTAAAGTGACGTCTAAATATAGTTTAGGTATCATTTTTCCAATTTCACTTCTATCTGGGGTAACTGGAGATAACCCGAGGGGAGGGATGAGGGAAGACAGGTCCACCGGTAAATGACCACGTGCGCAGCTTCCTAATTACGACGATACGTGAAGGGAATTTCAAGTTTGTTAGCAATTTTTTTTTCCGAAAGTTATTTCCGAAATGTAAAGGGAGCAAACCAATGTGGAGTTGTTCTTCTTGTGTATAAAGGTGAAATAAAGTAAAGTATAGGAAGCTTACCTGTTGATGAACATTGTACGAATCCCGAGGATGTAACCCGCTCTGAGTGCACTTCGGAGGAGCGTTCCCGTGTCCGAGGCGAGGACCACCACCTCTGCGTCTCATCTAAATAAAAGTGAAAAGTATTTAAGGACTGGCGATGGTCAGTAGGCTATGAATGAATTTGCACGAATGGGGAGGGCGAGGGGGTGGAACGGTCACGGGCGGTTGCATGTTGCACGGTGCAAATGACCCCTCAGTCGCTGCTATATGCCCCCTAATCATCCTCCTCTTCAATCCCCTCACCTCCATCATCATTTTCAACTCATTCACTACCCAAGTCAATGCACCTTGTGCATTTGAGATCACACAAGCACAGTTCCTCTCGCTCGTTCGCAGCCTCCAATTTACGCCGATTTTTATGCTCCAACCGCTCTCTCGGCTCGCCTGCCCTTGAAAAAAACAAACAATCCCTGTCTCGCTATTGCTCCAAACACCTGCCCAATTTGAAGTCGTTAACAGAAAACCAGCATCACAATTTCACCTTTGATCCGCTGGACATAAGCGCTCGCTTCCCGCTCAATGGGATCCTCCACGCTAAGCGAGCGGCTATTACACGCACGCGCGCATCCTGCGATGGAGAAGTGAAGCCACTTCGAGCGTGCAAGTCCAAACTCGCTTTTTGACTTAGATACTATCCACCCCATAACGTCGTTTTTGTAACTAGAACTGGGATTAGGTGTCATTACCTGAGATTAACTATTTTCCAATAATAGCGATGATGATTATCATTATCATCATCATCATCATCATTGTAATAATGAGACAATAAAAAGACATAATTAAAACAAATGTGTTACCATCAAAACAATAAGTATGTCAGTAAAACTGTCATCTACATTCGGACAGCAGAAACTATTGTCATGTAAGATTTATAGGCTGACCATCACTGCCTTGAAATTCAATTATCCCAACCAAACATCAATTAACGTGAACGGTCAGTGGATTTACATTGATCATAATTTGTGGATCCAACGCAAGTAACTTGTAGTTTATTGTCTTTGATGTAGTTGTCCATCTTGCCCTGCTTGTTTACTTGTAATGGAACATTGCAGGTGATTTTGACGATACTCAATTTACCGTTGTGACAACCACATCTACAAGAAATAGTGTCAACGAACTGTATTTTTGGCAGTTAAGCAGTGTGTAAAATTTTCACACGACAGGGGTGCATGTTGTACCTGCTGTACTGCTGGTCAGAGTGGACCGGATGTGTCCATCGTGCAACGGTACAAGTACCACCGTCCGGATGAAGATTTACACCTGCATACTCAATTTGTAAGTGCCCGAAAAGTGCATAATTGTCAGGGTGGGGTTGATAAACTCGTAAAAGGCAAAGGCTTTTTTTCTTCTTCTCCAGCAGCCACAGGAAGCCTGGGACGATGAAGGAGTGGTCACTGCCATTCTTGACCACTGCACGCGTCACGCGAAACTTCTGTTCCAGCGTGAAATTAAAGGGAGGGGAAAGGGTAAAAAGTAAAAATCATGCATGCAACTCAATTTGTATGCAGGCTGAGAAAAAATGAAGCTATCCTATTATTTGTTCTATTTTCATTATTATTATCATCATATTATTATTATTATAAATTACATATTTTAGAATAAGAAGAGAAAAAAAATTTGGAGTCTTTTATAAATGTAAAATTGTTGATGTGATTCATCCAGTTTTCGGTTCAACTTTTGAAAAACGTTTTCAGGATAATATTCCTTGTTTTTTGGCTAAAAATTAAGAAAAAAGTTTCCCATGAACGCACAGTTGCTCCCTGTGTGTGTGCGTGCGAAACAGGGAATTATGGGTGGAGTCCAATGATTCGCCTTCCGCTTCACAATAAAACTATAAAAAACAATGAATCTCTCCCTAAAAAGAAACCTTTTTTTTCCCTTTATACTTTCCTTTTCGCTTTTTATAGGCATATATGTATTTTTTTCCACCTCTGAATTTCATGGCGATTTGCTCATGCGTTCTGACCTTAAATGAACCCTGGCCTTCACCCTACCCCTTTAGGGTTTTACCCCATCCTCCTTCGTCTCCTCCCAGTTCAACATTGCAAGTATGTATTTGTATAATTGCTAATTACAAATTATGCCATCTTGGTTTTTTTCTTCTTTCCTCTATTATTCGAGCCGTGGCGGCATTCTCTATTCTCAGAGACTGATCTTGGATTCAGCGCCTTCTGGTGGGAATTATGTCATCAGAACTGTGGCCCTGAAAAAAAGATGCAAATGTCTGTTGGGGGTCCCATTTCGCCAATGTCCCTATTAAATCCGAATGTTCTATTATCACCACGTTGACCTTGTTCAAGTCAAATATAGACGCAGTATAATGCAACTAATGGGTAGCCAAAACAAACAATGCTTAGGGGTCTCCTCAAGGGCCCAGGTCCATATTTCTGTGTTTTGATCTAGGACTACAACATGTTGCCTAAGAGCCCAAAAGTTCTAATAGTTCAAATAGTTCTAATTACGCCACTTTATAGACGACTGAAGACTTAATCTGTGTCTAAATGTCGTTGGACCAACATTGGCCCATGGTTGGAATGTCAATGTGTACTTGGTCAAATTGTACTCTACGAGTACCTGTGGAATCACACTCCATATTATGAATAGTACCGTAATCTGACTTGGGTAAATTGTACTCATGGATACGAGTACTGATTACGAGTAAGGCGGATTACTGTTTAAGGGGGGAAGAACAGTATACTCAAATTTATTAAATGCGACTCAATTACTCACTTAAAACTATTTGCTTCATACTAGATTACATTAGTAGGTTCTCATAATTTCAGATTATGTTAATAGTCAAAGGCACTTGCAATCGCCCTTTGCGAGTATATTTTTGTAATTGAGTGCATTTCGCTATACATAGCATAACAATCATTATATGAGCCATAGATAATGATTTTTAAAGATAGGTGATTTTTTATGTTCATTAAAAATAACCTACATTTCACATTTTGGATGTCGGTAGTTTTTTTTTTACCAACCCAAGCATGTAAACTCCATTTCCTTAGTTGCGGTTATTACTTTCGATAATGAACTTTTAATTCTCACTGCAAATGTGCACAGTATATTTTTTTTAACCTCTGGCAGGATTTTATACTTTTATGAGTTGATTATATTCACAACAATTTTTATTTACCTCGCCATCGGATGTTAAATAACGTATTTTTTGGGTTTTTCTTCTAAAAACCGAATAACCTTTAAAATTCGATGTTTTTTGGAAAAAAAAGTCATAAGTTTTTATATCTCTTTCAGAAAGTTTAGCTAGACAAGGAAAATAAGCTTAATTAGTAGAAAATTCCATCGTGGGGAAATGAACGATTTTCTCACCTCACAAACTGGTCAGCCTTCGGAGTGGAAGCGTTGACCATGCATGGTGGCAGAGGTCAAGCGGCTTTTTTAAAGGTATATATATATATATACCAGTATAATCTATATTATCCCAGTTTATTTCTTTATATATGAAAATACAAGGCTAATATCGCGCTTGTATTTGGATTTGTACAATATTTAAAGATTATTTGGGATGGAAAATATCAAGATTACTCAAGTTTGTTTTAATCACCTTGTCGTTCTACTAACTGATATGCATGTCAAAATGTCTTGAAGACAGGAAACTGTCTTCGTGAAAATTCATGGTATCGTGGTGTCTCAATTAAACTCACAAGGACAACTGCGATATTGTCAAAAACGTGAATACAGCTACAGTAGATATTTCAAAATTGAAGAAGAATTAGCAAAGTTGCAAAGATTGATAAAGTGGTCTGTCAAGACAGACACTTTGGCCCAACAGGACAACAAGAGCTTCCCAATTAACAATTTCAAATTTCCTAAAATAATTAACTTTTTTTGCGACCAATTTTAACAACCGTGTTAATGAGAAGGCACTTTCTATAATGAATGTATTGCAAACTAACTTTAGGTTCTTTGAAGAATTAGAGAAAAAAACACACATCATGGTCATGCACATGTGGGATTGCTGATTGTATACTGTATTTTTTTGTTGTTGTAACTTTTCCCTAATTTTTGGTTAAAATATAGTATTTGTCGCTAGTTTTGAAGGAACATATGCATATACAAACTTCAAACAGCTGAAACTTCAACTCAAATCTCAAACTTCGATCGCTGAAATACAATTGTATGTTTGCTTTAAACTTCTATGATGTATACACCATGATGTGCATCAGAGTTGGGCAGTAATAGGGTACATTGAATGAATTTGAGTAACAGTTAAAAGATTATTATACTTATTAGTGAGTATGAAGAGGGTTTTAAAAAAGATGGTCAAATGTCAACAATTGAGACCAGTGGTGCAGCGAGGATATTTGGCACCCAGGGCAAAACACCCAACTATATATATATATATATATATATATATATATAATCCAACAAATCAATTAATACTTTGGCGCTTCTTGTCCCCCTCCCCCCCCCCTCTCCTTCCCTCCCTAAACGCTACACCACTAGATATAGATGGCCATCATCAGAATGCATGTATGATAGGATGACAAGTAAAGTTCACTTAGTCGTTGCAACCTAAAATTAAACTTAATCTAAAAATCCCAAACTGTATTCTTTAAGTCTAGAATACAGTTTAATGGTTGATTTACCCAAGTAATCTAGTCGGAATGGACATGGTAGAAGTTTGACCTGCGTTCAACAACAGCATCAAACTAGTGTTAACCTCAGATCGAAAAACATGTTTAATCATTGATTAACTGCAATCGGTGTATATAAGAGAAAGTCACGCGCATTGTCAACGGTACAAATAATGGTAATTGGAAGCGATACGGTAGCTAAGGCTTAAAACATTCGGCCCAATGAACACTCCAATCAGTCCAATGGCGTTTCATTTTTTCCACCCCTGGATTTCATTGATTGGGCTCCTTAGATGGGATTCAAAAGACCTTAGACCCGCACCAAAAAGTCAATCTAAATACCCCGGATGTTTCTTTTTTTTCTCCCCCCTCCAATTGGAACACGTGCAGGTGCGTTGCATGTTTAAAAAGTCAGCGACATATCGATTATCGATGCGGCGATAACAGTCTAAGATGGACGACTTTGACCCTACCCACACCTTTTCACTATTTTGAGGGTAAAAAAGTAATTTTAAGTAATTATAAATTGTCGAAAATTGGGTGTAATAAGCAATATACAGGTAGATATGGAGGGAGGGGGTGGTTTTTTTTGGAAGCTTTCTGGCTCCATTAGCCTTATTGTTATTTGTTACTTGTCTCTACGTAACGATTTTTGACCACGTGACATCCGTGACCGTGACGTCACCTTGTTGTGTTCCCAACCAACACTGACGCGTTGCCTGGGCAACGCGTGTGTGTGTGAGGCGACCCCATGAAGCGTCGCGTCACCTGGGCCACGCCCAAACCCCGCCCCTCCCCCTCGCTCGCTTTCCAAGGGAAAGGCGGGTCGAGGGGGTGAGTGACCATTAAGGGGTGGGATAGCATGATTGGGAAAGGGGTAATTGGATATGCGCACTTTATATTTGGATTGACAGGTTTTGCATCTTTTATTAGACTGGTTATCATTGAGATTGACCAGGGCTTTTCCATACAATTTACCGCGATTGGCCAGTATATAAGGGACTCATGTGTATTAGTACATCATGCATATGACCAAGGGAACTGAAGTTACTGAACACCATGCAATAATCTGGGTTGTTTATCTAAAAATCGGCCACTGCTAGCACCCTTCCTCTCTTCTTATTCTTTCAAAATATGGCACATACAAAATTGGAGATGGTTGCAGTATTTATATGATAGTTCTTATAAAGTAGAATGTGGTACTTTCAAATTGTGTAAAATTGTAATATGTATGATTACGACGGAATCTTGAGAAAATATTCCGAAAAATGTGTTTCGTTTAAGGTGGGTATCCACCAAAAGAAACTTACCACACAAAAAACATACACAACAAACATACACTTACAAACATTGAT
>JAQGBW010001276.1:0-27736 GCA_034698625.1 Julus scanicus
GATTGTGGTTGTGATGTCTTAAAGATTGTGGTTGTGATGTCTTAAAGATTGTGGTTGTGATGTCTTAAAGATTGTGGGTTTGATGTCTTAAAGATTGTGGTTGTGATATCTTAGATAGTGGTTATGAAATCGTAGTTTGTTCTTGGCGTCTTGGATTGCGATTTATTGGAGGTCTAGATTGTGATCTTGGAGTCCTGGATTGTGTTTTATTCATTTAGAGTACAGGTTAGAGTTTTATGTGAAGGTAATACAATATGTATTCTTAAACCAGATAAGTGGGATGGTATTGAGGTCCAAATTAGAGCACAGACTAAGGTTTTATGGGAACTACAGATAGTGATGTCCTACTGCAACCCACTACAGAGCATGATGGCCCACAGATGCTTTCATTTATTTTTACCAGCGTATGTATGCGTCCTTTGTAAAACAACAGCAGCATTATGTATTTCGTGATAGGATACATAAAAACTGCATTTTTGAAATATTTTCAAACTGCCCCAATATGGTCATAATCCTTGAAGTGGTAATGAGTTGCTGGGTGGCAAGCTCATATTTTCACGCCTGTGATTCACCTTAACCTTGCCAGGATCAAATACACAACAAGATAACAAATTGTGCGTAACTTTTTTGAGTCAATTTTGGAGGTTACAGGGGTGTGGCCTCACTGTCGTTGGTGCAACAGACAATGTGCATTGACGTCATCGAAACACTTGCTAACGGTACCTGTGATTTTTATTCATGTCGTTTATTGGTAACGGAAAGTTAGTAAACTACTGGTCTGGTTATTCCGAAAGGTAGCGTGCAATTAGTTGTCATTGTGCAAGGGCAAAGCGTTTACTTTTCAGCAAATGACAATTGAGGATTTAGGGTTGGGTACTGGTTTCTGAAAACCCCTGTTCGTGGGCAGTTAGAAACTTATTTCGACCACTGCAGAATTTACTCATTTCAACACAACCATAAACTTGTGAAAACTTCGAAATTTATGAATTGCTTGAAGTGTGGTGTAGCTTGAAATTGTGGACTGTTCCCACTTTATTTTAAATATTTAGCTGTATTTGGCTGAGTATAAACTAAAAAAAAATTGCTTTTACTAAGTACTTCCTCAGATTTTAAAGATGCACTCAAAAATTCTCTTTTACAGTAAAGCATGTCTGCATTGAGCAGTTGTCGAACCAGGCTGTTGCTAAATGCAAGTAGTTATACAATGTGCGCCTTAAGCCTAGTCTCCACCAAGACGTACATGTATGTACGTATAAACACGTTTTTACAAACATATGCAAAAAAGTTTGCCCTCCAGGTTTGTTTCAGCCGCCATTTTGTAAATATATGTAAATATCAAAATTGTACAGATATAGTAAAGACATCAACCTTTAAATGTCTTTAAATTGGTGGCTGGACAGCTTTAGGTGGCTGGACAGCTTTAGGCGGCTGGACAGCTTTAGGCGGCTGGAATGTCGTTAGAATGTCTATGGCATTCCAGCCAGCTTATGTGAAGGAGCCTAGATGATGCCCAACAAAGGAAGGTGAGGTTTACTTACAATTTTTAAATTCTAAGCATGACAGCGATATGGTGCCAGAAAAAGTGTATCAGCGAAAAATAGGGTCAAGGATTAACTTTCTGGACGCGTTTGGAGGACAAACTAGATTCAAATCGAAGTAAAATAGCTTCTAATGTGGGATTGTAATCAGAAGGGAGGCCATTTGAGCTTTGTAGTCCTGCAGGCATAACTGAAATTTGCAAAGAGCTTTTTATCAGATTCTCAATTGGTGCATTACAAATGCCCGTTAATAAACCCCCCATTAATTCGATCTTGGCTGCCGAGCTGAAGATATCATGTAAAGATTGTAAAGATTAGCCTTATTATTTGAAGCTGGCATGACCACTGCCCATGTTTTGCCCCTGGGGACAAATTAGCCAACCAAATTTCTTTTGACGCCATCACTGGAACGGTTGAAGCTGTGTATGAGATGCCCTTATGACTTCAAAGGCCGGCATATAAGTTGACATACAGAATGAACTAGGATGACAATGGTTATATACTTACTTGAGATGGTCCAATACAAAATCCTAAGAGACAAATGTTGAAAATACTATGGCTACGACTTAAGTGACATGAAATTGCTATCTCAAAAACTATCTGAGATATATTAGTGATGTAAGAAATAACTATTCTGGGTAATTCTATTGATTCCATGATGGTCATTCCAAAACGCTGAGTTTTCCCATCTTGAACCAATCTTTTGTGGAATTCCAGTTATGACAAGTTGCAATTTCCAATTGGGGCTACGAGATACCATTTTTCCACCATATCCAAGATCGTACATATAGGGAGGGTGACCAACGGACCAAAAGTGTTCATTTTTATAAGATGTTTCACTGTACATGTATGTGATGTGCCAACTACCCTTTTCTTCAGTTTAGTTAATAAATAACCAGTAGAAACCAAATGCCAGATTCAGCATATTTCTGAATATGCTTGAGATAATGTATAGAGCAGACATACAGTAAATGAAGTCACTTTGTTATTCAATAGTCAATAGTAATTAAGCTTTTACTGCATATGGTGACTAAGCTATAACCACGTTGTGTGTTGAATATTTGTGTTGAATTTATAATCATCTAGTTGTGAATGGCCTGCATGAAAGGAAACTTGCATGGGAATGACCCTTTATGTTGCTGGGTCAGCGAAATTTGCATAAAAAATGGGCAACGGCAGTGTTCACGTTTTCAGGGCAACTAAGACATAATAATTAGCGTCCTAATTAGATCTAGTCAAATGTATTTAGCATTTCGTGAAACTTTCTGATGGAAATTAGCAATTATTCATTCAAACTTTTCTTGTTTTTTTTTTTTTTTTTTTTTTTTTTTTTTTTTTTTTTTTTCGTTTTCGTCATTGTTTTTCGATAATTTTTAGTTTTTTTATGGAGCTCAGTATTAATATTTGTTCCCCATATCGGCATTTTTGCTTGGCCTAAATTTTCCGAAAACTAATTGTCTCCTTGAGAAACTGAAAAATTTATTTTTAATAACAAAAAAACTACCGTTATTTTTGATAAGTAAATTGGAACCGTGACTCGGTAGCTCGTTGCTTTTGGCAACACATTTATCTTGCCAATTTAATGGTCTTTAACTGATGGGTCTCGTTGTCACTTCCGGCATACTAAATATGTTATGAATTGGAAATTTTCTGGCTTTCCTGATCAAAGTTTCTGTTCGTTATTTATGCCAAAATAAACGAAGGTTTAACAACCAATTACAGCTTTTGGAAGCTTTAAGTTACTGTCTGTTAAACCACACCTTCATACTATATTTGGGACAGCAAGGAGGCACAACTACCCTTTAAAAAATCTTCATTTAACCACTGGTTAAGCATTGTTTTATGTAACCTGTCTGCTAGCTTTTTTTTCATTTAGGGGCTTGGTACATCCCAAAAAACACTGTAAAGTACTTAAGATATGTCAATAATAATACTTATATCTTTAATAGCTTTTCAGTTATTTTTATTGTTTTTTTTTTTTTTTTTTTTTTCAATATTCAATGATGATATTTATTAATGCGAAAAATGGTCCAGATAACGTTATTTTAATTGGTTCGAAAGACATTATCTTCAATAAAAGTCATCAAATCATGACGTCCTACTTTAGTAAATTAAACTTATTTTAACAACAATAACATCAATATTCAATAAAACTGACATCAAATCTGTCAATCTGTTTAAAATAGTCATTTATTCGAAAAGTGTTGACCCCAAATGACGTAATTTCTTGGGATAACATTTTCACAAAACTTAGTTTCGTGTAATTTCTATTTAGTTGAATCAAAACTGAAGAAATAGTTAATTTTTCTCAAAATAAGCAGTTTTGATCATAAAGTCACGCTCTGACTGATTTTAGCTACTGCTGCATCATGAAATACAAGTATAAAATATATCGATTCAAACATTATTTTTAATAACATGTTTTCTTGATAATATCACCCTCAATGAAATGCTGAACCTAATCTAAAATGCAATTAATAAATGAAGAGTGAGGCAAAATGACAAATGGCACTTGACAACCAGAACCATGCAGTGCTATGTTCCCTCATTCGCTTAGACAAGACAATAGAAAACACAAAGTAAAATATATACTGTATAAATAAAGATAAAACATAATATCTTTATTTATGGGCAGGCGTGGTCAACGTAGATTAGGCTAATTAAAAAATGTTCTTAATTGTTTCTGTGGGCAGCAGGTTGCAGAACGTGTCTGTCTCTGGCTTGCCTTGAAACCAGCATGCACATTTTGACTATATCCTGTAGGCTGTTATGGACAAGAAAAGATGGCCGCCAAAAGTTTATTAAAAAAAAATTAACCGTTTGTAGATTTTTTAGGGGAATGAGATAAATTGAATCGTGCAAACGTAGGCAGGAATACTTTTATCAGATTAATTTAATGAAAGTTAATTCGTGCATTTATCGGGGCCACTAAAAAAACTGGTTATTTTGGGCAAAATATTCAAGTGGATTCAAAACAGAAATGCCCCACAAGGACAGAAATTCAAACGACAAGAAACCGGAAAAGTATACTATTGATAACATGTCACGCAGAACGGGGGAAAAAATCATTGGTAATGTTACTAACAGGATACAAAACTATTAGTAGTTTCTGAAAAAAGAAGCAATAAGTGATTTTGCAATCATATTTGTTGATTCAGACAAGAACCGTTGGCAACTTGCTGAAACTGTCAAAAAAACATTGGTCACTTGAAAATGCCATGACCAATCAGTACATATACTGTAGCTCGACATACTTCTAAACAAGCACATTGATAATTTAGCATAATATTCAAAAATTATCACAGAAATTCTAAATAAGATCATGGGTAACATGAGTTAAGAAAGCAAAAGACTGAAAACTGGGGTTAGATTGAATTAAAATTAAGATAATTGGTAAGACTCTTACAAACAAAAATGTAAGGACAATGGAACATTAAAAAGCAGACAAAAATTCTATAGCAATATACCAGACCAGACAAGAGACCAATGACAACGTGTAAAACAATCAGACAACCAATGAAAACATGCAACAGCAAACAAAAATCGCTAGTAAGCTTGTCAAAATGGACATATAACGATGAATAGCACAATAATTTGAGCTGAAACATTTCTTAAGTTTACAGTCTTACTTTGCAGAACTGCAAGGAGAATGGCACGGGTCTTTGTGAAACTGGAATAATGAAAAATTTAAAATTTCGAATTGAATGCATTGTTGTTGTTATTGTTGTTCGCCTAAAACCTTCGTCAGTTTACACAAAGCAATTTGTTGTGGGATGAATGCACTTTTCGAGGTCTCGAAAATCCTTTAGCTCTTTCTAGTCGAATTCCATGTCTTTGTAATCCCTGATACAAGTTCGATTCAAGCTAAGGAAAGTAAAAAAAAGCTTTTATAATATTTTTATTCAGTTAGGCCACAATCTAGGTTAATGTTGGCTTTATGGAGAATGTGTTAGAGCGGTGTCCTAAATCGTGCTGGAATTAGGCTCACGTACATGTAATTTATGCTAGCCAGCACCAAATTCAGATTACATGTATTCCAATATGGATAATACGAGAGAATCTTTGAAACTTTGAATATGAGAATTTGCGAGATAATTTGTTTTCAGCTAATCCAATTAATCTCTCCTGCTGATGCATGGGAAAACTGCACTTCCAACCAGATTTTCTAACTGGTTATAGATTAATCTTGACGATGAAAAGTGGATGACGTTGCAAATTGGCCTGTTGAAACGGAAGTTATTTAAAAAACTCAAGCTTCCCCAAAGCCATGTCGAGATTGATGATAATTTGGGAGAAAAAAAAAATATAATTAAAACTACAAGTTGTGAAGGCTTTTTGTTTACAAGCTTAAATGGTAGGGTATTGGATTTTCTAAACCTAGTAGCCGAAAGATAAACTCAAAGTAAAGATTTTACAATATTCCACCATTTTTCCAATTCCTGAAATCTCGAAGAAGGTACTTGATTCAGCAATTCAAACTTTTGAAGGATGCAAATGTAGTATTCAGACATAAGATTCAAGAGTAAGTCGAGGTTAGGATGCTGATTGGTTGAGTCGTGCTCTGATGGAACCTCTATTGGGCAAGTTCAAGAATTTGAGATGGTCCATCAGAAGTACTTGGCAATATCAGTGGCTTAATTTGCCGTGCAACTCAAACTTGGTGGAAACCCTTTTCAAATATAGTCGAACTTGTCATATCCATCCCTTGACAAACTTTCAGGCTGCTTAGGACCTAAATTGCTGATATTTCTTCCAGTGCCCTGTACGGGAATGGAATTTCCTGACAAAAGGACAATACTAACCTCACATAAATCCACTTTAGAGACAAAAGTCCATTGAATCGGGATTGACCCTAAATGTTGTAACTTGTATTTGTAGTCATTTTTAGTATTTATGTGTGTACTATTTAATGTTACTGTGATTTGTATTGTAACATTCCCTACCATTAACCCGTTGAGGTTGGTGAGGTATGCCTTCTGCATGTGGGATAGAAGTGATCTAAGAACATGTAGAGAAAATCTCAATGAAAATATTCCATTTCAAGAGCACTTGATCAGAAAGTTCTTTAATATTTTAGATAACATAAAAGACATAAGATTGACAATCAATCTGAAATGTCTGTTCAACTTTAGATAAGTTCCTCTACTCTATGCACCATAACTCAATATGCTGCTGTGACAATCTGTTAAATGTAAAGTTCATGCAAGATTCACTAAAATGTTGGCCATTCATGTGATTCAGGAGGATTCTACAAGATTCTTTGTAATAGTTGCAGACGTGATGGGAAATTTTTACTTCCTCGTATTCATTCTGAATTTCAATTCGTTTTTACTTCCCCAGAAATGCCTTTTTTTAACCGCCATCTAGAATAAGGCTGTGTTTTTGACCTTTCGATTGCGTTGTGTTGTTTTGGTTGAGCATGGGAAAGAAACGGTTATTCCTCAACCCACCCTCAACTCTTGGAGTGCGGGTTAAGGGTCACCAAGGGCCGCACGACCTGCCATTTCGGCTACGCTTGAACCCTGCGATAAACGATGGTTGAAATTCGGAAGGGTTGCAACCCTTTTTTTCATCCTTGCGACCCGGTTGGAAGAAAGGTTTGGCAGTTGGGCGGTTAAGCATGATCGCATTAACCGCCAACCGCTAAATCTGGCTTTCAACTAGCATTGTAGGTAAATCGCCATCTGGTGACCTTTTAAGAAAACTGAAACTTGAGGGATGTAGAATATAAATTTAGGCAATGTAACCTGTTTGCAGACTTGGGCAAATTGTACTCGTTAGTATTGATTACTGATTACGAATACAGTGGAATCATACTCTAATTAGTAGAGTACATGTAATCAGTAGTCATATGAATTGAATAAATAATACTTGGGCAAATATATGTACTCATGTGCAGAAGTACTGATTACGAGTAACTGTGGAATTATACTCCATAGTATGAATAATATTGTAAAATTGTAATCAGTACTACTCGTGCGATAAGTACTGATTACTGGTTACGAGTTAGGCGGATTGCAAAAGAATTGTTCAGGGAACTCAATTTATGTTAAGCACCATAGGTTTTATTACAAGCAGAAATAATTAAAATTTAAAATATTCCTAATGAAAATGAGAACACAAAATAAAGGGAAATCTTAATAATTAAAGGGAAAAAGGAACAACATTCGATAACAAAAGGATTAGGAATGTCGAAAGTCACACATTCATATTAGCTTTTAGGATGACCCTCATTTCAAACATTCATTTTCGTTACTCAAATTACTCAATTACTTACTTAAGAGTATTTCTACTCATACTAGATTACTATAATTAATGTACTCAATTTCAGATTACTTTAATACTCAAGGATATTTGTAATCGCCCATTGTCAGGACATTTTTTTAATCAAGTGCATTGTACTCATACATTATGTTAAAATTACTTTTGTACATTTTGTATTCAAATTACTACTCTTTGTACTCAGTAATATATTTCACTCGTTACTCAAATACGCCAATGTACTTAATTACTGCCCTACACTGTCGGTGGTCCATCAGCATTCAAAACATTTTGTACATTCAGTGGCAGTCTTTCCAAACGAGTTTTGGGTACTACTTTCGCGAAAAGCAGGCTTTTTTCCCTGTCTACCTGATTTTTTAGTGCTACCTTTTGATCAGTTTTGAAAGCAAATCCATTTGTTATAAAAAGTGTTGTGCCGCCACTCTCATGTTTTTATTGTTATTGTTGTGATGGTTTTAGTCGAAACTACAATGCTCGTTTTAAGGGTCAATAAACTATGCAGTGCGTTCTCTCCATATGGTTAGCCATGCACCGATCCATGTAATCGAGCCATTTGCACTTGAGGCGCGCCATAATTATACCATAACGAAACCGTGATAAGTATCGAAACTAATATCGGGAGCTGAATACCTGTACTTTTATAAGTTTTTCAGCATGCATTTACGGAAATTCCTCATTGTTGGAATTTTTAGTAATGCCACCAAAGTTGCCGCTGAATTGTAATGTTGACATGATTAATCATGGTATGAAAAAAAATGGAAAAAAAAATCACGATATACATGATTCAGTATTTTAAATTTTTAGTTTGGAATTGAAGTTATGAAAACAGAACAGGGAGAAATATTCAAACTTTGATTGCGTTTCACTTAACCCGTTTAGCTAATCTGGTTGCGCCTAATAAAACAATATCTTTATTCAACAGCTTATTATTCAGCGATTAAATCGAAAATAGTGCAGCTGACCATAGAATGTTTTAGCATAATGAAAGTAGATGTTTTCAGGTTATACGTTTGTTTTAATCGGGCTGTTATTGACCGTTTATATGTTAATTAATGATGACTTCTTCACGCAGATCATTATTTTTTTTTATAATTTATTATACTTAAGTTTAATGCCAGGTAGTTAAAACGTTATCATGTGTGGTTGGACTAGCATAAATTAATACCACTTTTTTATGATTTGCATTTATTAGAGGACGTTAGTTTCAATGTCTGCATACATATTAAACCTAGAGTAGCTCCTGCATATTAAAATTGAGAAAATTCACCTCGAAAAGCTCACGTTTTGTTTACAAACTTTGCAGTTTCCGGTAGTTAGTTATGTAGGAACAGGGTTAAGTTTTATGTCATATTATAGCATGAAATCATTCCAAAGTGTAAAATTCCATTTATCCCATATATTAGATTTATAAACCTGTATAAGTGGGATTATGGAATATCATAACAATGGGTTCCATTATTGTCGTCCAAGTTAATTGAAATCCACTGTATATCTTGTTTTTAAAATATTATCTAACAGCAGACAACTATAGAACCCAAATTTGAAGGTTCATAAATAACATGTTGGTGCATGTTGTTTGTACAGTTGTGCTGTGGGTGATACTTTGCTTGACATCTGGTTACCTCTGTGGGGTGTTATAAATTTCCCATAAAGTCTTATCCTATTTTGTCACATTATTTATTGTTATGACTTTTTTAATTGCTTGAAATGTAGGATTTTTAGATCTGTAGACTTATTTCTTATGTACTAGGCTTCAGTTTTCTGTTCCTAATCCAATGTCCGTAGTTATATTCGGGCTGTTATTGGCCGTATATACGCTAATTAATGACGACTTCCTCGGGAAAATAACTCTGATAAATTCTAAACTGAAGAATTCTTAAATCATTTGTTTTTAAATGGAGAATATTTTGATTTAATTTTTGATACAAATTGCCATTCACCCTGTATTTTTTTTTCTGTAGGAAAATTTTACTTTGAACAACGTTGATAATAGCGCCGTAATATGCGCCTTCATGGAAGGCGAAAGCACAGCCTTTTACGGTTGTTACTACAACCTGATACGTAATAAATCTAATAATTGTATCTTGGTTTAAACTCGTTAAATATAGTCTAAATTTTGACAAAGTTATCCATATCACTTCGCTACTATAATCAAAGCCTGATTTTATCAATTTTATGCGCTTCAAAGCGCATTTGTCAAACATTTAATTAGTAAACCAGAATTTACGTTTTCGAATCTGGTGTTCGCGATTTTCAAAATGGCACACATTACGATCCCAAAGGGTGAAGTGGGGTTTTCAATTTCCAGTATTCCCAATGTGTTGCTCCCTTTTTCCCTGCCTATGTCTCCTGGAAGTGCTGGCCCTTTCCCCCCTACTTCTGGCCCTTCTGATGCCAATCTATGGCTCGCTCTTCGGTGCCTATTCTGTACTCCGAATGTCGTTGATTTTGTATTGCTATGTCATTTGCAACAGCCTGCTTTCCAAGAGGCTGGTAAGCTATACCTTTGCGTTCCTACGTCAGGTAAACTTTAACTCGACTTTAATACCTATCATTTTGGATTTCCAGGGTGCCCTCGGACCCTGCATGAGTGGATTGGCCTTTGCCATGGTGTCTACCTTGCATTTTGCCATCGTGCCAACGCCAGCCTTGTGGCTATACGAACTGTGTTTATTTCTCACCGAACCCCTGTTGCAGATTGTTGAAATCTTTATGGTAAGTATTTATGTGTAGTAGATGACTTGCCAAATAATTTTAATGGATAAAACAACGTTGAGAAATGATTCATATTCCTACCAACCTTACCCAGCCTTAGGTACGTTCACGAAATTAGCTGAACAGGCGGCTGGAATACCATAAGCATAGTATGGCATTCCAGCCGCGTTAAGGCTGTCTGCCGCCATTTTTTTTCAAATAAACTATAACCTATCTGACTTCACAGGGATATGATCCATGGGTTCAAGACCTAATTATTTTAGGCGGCTTCGAATACAGCAAGTGGCTAGCAGCCAAAGCGTGGATGGAATGTCATAGGCTTTCCTGTGACATTCTTACTGTCCAAGAATGGTTACCACATCTGTGAAAATACATTTTTAAGAGATTGCCAAAGACTAAAAGGGCAATCAATAGATTTCCTCCCATTAAAATTAGTGTCTATATTTTCACAATGCGAAGTCTATAGTGCGTCGTTAACTAGGCTTAGTAAAATACATAGTAATAATGCAGAGAAATAAAATTAAGTTTTTAAATAGTGCTTTTGAATTTTTCAAATATGGTGTTTTGATATGGCAAATGTGATTTTCCTGTCTAGTGGCGCCCTACATCGCGTTAATGCCAAGCTTGGTTTGACGCTTTGGAGTCTTGCCTTTAGTCCACTAAATGCATTTTTCTGTTAAGAGGGCGCCTTTTTTGAAAATTTAAAGTTTCGGAACACCATTTCTTGCTTACACAGATTCAAATCACCCCAGTCACCTTACTCGATAATCTCTGAGCATATTTTTGGAATGTGCTTGATAAATTTTCTTTCATTATCATTGTTTTCCACTATTTTGTTGGTTTTTTTAAATTATTACGTTGTCAAATTAAACATTGAAAGAAAAATGCCTTCATAAAGTTAATCTTTGAAAGGTTTGGATCACCATTTTGAAAATTAAGTGAAATAAATTGTACTCTAACAATGACATAGCAGAACGTTGTCTTGGCGAACAGGGCTAAAATTATAGCGTTGCTTTCAGTTTTGTATCTGAAAAAAAATCTCTTAATGTGTAACTAATGTTTGCATTTTTTTATTATCCCAGATCGTTACCCTTACCATGAAAACCAGTGATCTGGTAATGGTGTTTGATGAGGACCATTCCCCATTTGGCAAAGTAAGTGAATTTATACGCATTTGGCAAACTATTATTTAATACTAATGTTGTAAGTTAGGAGAAGTTTTGTGTATAGTATTTTCTTTAAATGTAGTGAGGTAATCACTTTAGAAATATAAATTTGGATATTGCACGATTTATTTATGCTTAAATTAAATGTGTGAGATTTAATTTTCTTCAATTGCATAACTACCAGTGCAAAACTTCACCAGTGGCAAAATGACGTTGTATTCATTGTAATATGAAATAATTTCGTTGCATGGCAATCAAGTTCCAGTACATGTTAATGATTATTCGTTATATCCAAAACGAAAACTTAATTGACTGTATTACGATTGGGTGAATTATTTATTATACCATGATTACTTGCATGTTTCATTATATGGTGCTAATTAGTAGGGTCTGGAATGTGGTGATAACTGCAATTTGTTATATCAGGATTACAGAAATATTTCGTTATATCAGGATTATTGTAATAGTTCGTTATACATAAGATCTAGAATGTGGCTGTAATTCCAAGTTGTAATGGCGATATTTCGTTATATTTTCCATTTGGTATGTTGCCATATCTTGGTCATATCTATCACAAAATTGTGGTTAATTTGGTTCGCTACAGGAGATTAATGTTGCACTTTTGCGATCTGCAAACCCCATCCGCCCCCCTGCCAAGCGCAAGCAGTTGCTGGCAAAAATCGTTATAAATCGCGTGCCATAACGGCAATTTCGCTTATGAGATTTCTATATCTAATATATTATAATGCGCGAGGAGAGCAATGGAGGCTGCGTTGCGCAGATTTGCAAAAGCTCAGCCGCCGCCCCCACACCCGTCCCTGCCGGTGATTAGTACGACCGCCACACCTCCGCCGAAGATGCGATTTAATTGAAAAAACGACGCAACTCCGAAGCGATCGCCTCGTTACCAGCCGAAATGGGGGCCTTCCAAACGGCCTCACTCGCTCATTACGGCCGTCATTTTTTTTAGCAAATTATATGGCACACCCCGTTCCAATAAACGACTTGTCTCCCCTCCAACCAGCACCGTCATTGTTATTCCTCCTGATTAGCATCGGGGAGGGTGACTTGCGAGGGAAATCTGGGCATGCCCTTTTTTAATGCAATTATGAGCTCCGTTTTACGCGAATATACTCATCGTGTCGACGAGTGCCTCCTATCCACCTCTGAATTTTCAGAATTTCCTGGCTTTCCCTGATTTGTAGCGAGCTGCGCCATCGGCCGGCTTCACTTTTTCTCCATGGATGCACACGGCGAGTTAATGCAATTTTGAAACGGCTAGTGACGCAGACTCGTTAATCGCATGTAAAATGCGAGATAATAGCGAATGTTTCAAGGATGTAGTCTACTTTTGACGGAAAGCTTGTAAGTATGCTGAAAATTCGTGGTTTACTGGACACCCTGCTTGTGGCTCGCAACTAATAAAGTTTGGACAACCCTGAACTAAACCTCCGTTTGAACTATTAAAACTATCCATTATACAGATGATGTGAATTTTATTAAAAATCGAGTTGTTTGTGAAAATCAAACCTTGTATTGTTAGATAACAAAGGCTGTTTTCTTAAAGTGAATAGCTTTTCCGATAAAATGGATAAAACATGGCAAAAATCTAACGAACAGCCATTGTTTTTTATCATGGGAAATGGTTTTAAGTTAATTGGTTTTGAGAACAAAATGTGTGTTGAAAAATGCGAGCTTCATATTTTGCAAAAAGTCAAGTTTATGAAATGACCATCGCAGGCTAATTTATCGGAAGTAAACTTTCGTAAACATTCGTAAATCCGCATTTTTTGCTAAATGTAATTCGAATTTCTTTATCGATCTGAATTTTCATGATTTCACCAATATCATGATTATAAACGAAGGATATTGATGAAATCATGAAAGCTTAGTTCAATTCTACTGGGAAATACGACTTATGCGTTACGTTACCTGCACTTTGAGTATATGCTGTATGGGCTGTACAGCATTCTTAAAAGCTAGGAAATTTAAAGATAAAATGAACATTTAGTTTCATTTGGTTACACAGGCTGAATAACTAGGGTAGATTAACATGTCGAACCCGGGACCCCTCATATGCCCTGTTCCCACCAGACCGAAAACGCTCATACTTCCGTGTGCAGCAGAAGTTTTCACGCTGCGCATGCGCACTGGTGCTATTGTGCCTTTCCGCTGAGCGAACTATAATGAACAAATGAAAATGTATAAATATAAAATTGTATCAGAAAACCTGTGGACAAACCTGTATTGTACTTAAATTATTGTAAATAAACGCATTATTATTATTATTAAAAAAAAGAATAACCCCGCCCATATGGTTAGCTAAAATATCTTTGACATGTCAAAGATATTTAGAAGACGATTCAGCGGAACGAGCGGAAAGAAGCACGTGCAGCAAAATCTCGATGAGATATAACATGTCAAAGATATACAAGCAGACTATATGGGCGTTATTTTCCGCTCATCGGAAAGGTATGGTGGCACCAGTACGCATGTGCAGTGTGAAATCGTCCACCTGCAGACGGAAATCCGAGCATTTTCCGTGCGGGGGGAATAGGGTATTACGCCCTATTCCCAACGAACCTACCCAACGAGTCCAAGGGCAGCAGACGTCAGATGCTTTGGTGGCTATTCCTACCACTCCAAAGGTTTCCTGCCAACTCTGTGGTAAGAAAGGGCACACAGCAAAGGTGTGCAGATCCTCTCAACAACTTACCAGCCCAACACCGGTTGGCCGTCGAACATTGGTCCATGTTGTAATTTGGGACATCGCGTGTTGTCAAGTACAGACAAAAGATGACGTCACCAGGGCAGTTGCCCCAACTGCTCCCTAGATGGCGTCACTTAACAGCTGTAGCTACTTCTACCTGTTATAGTTTACTGTTATTGAGGTTTTTCAACTCTTCACAACCGTTCTCACTGATCACAGAGGCAGGTCACTTCTCTACCACATCAAGAAGGATCCTGCTTTCTCCAAACACTTCAAACTAAGTGAAGATCACAAGTGAAGATAAGTTATCAATAAGTTGTTAACTTCAACCACTTTAAGCAAGGTGAGACTCAGAACATCAAGCCAATCAACTACAAGACAAAACGGCCCTTTTAAGGGCCACCATTAAAGAGAGAGAGATTACTTTATGGCCACTCATAAGAAGATGCTAACACACCAGTACGCATGTACAGTGTGAAATCGTCCACTAGCAGACAGAAATCCGAGCATTTTCCGTGCGGGGGGAATAGGGTATTACGCCCTATTCCCAACGAACCTACCCAACGAGTCCAAGGGCAGCAGACGTCAGAGGCTATGGTGGCCTAAAGCTCGGATTTCCATCTGCTAGCAGAAGATTTTCAAGTTTGTATGTGCGCTGTTGCTAGCGTGCCTTTCTGCCCAGCGGAAAACCACGCCCATAATTGTCTGCTAAATATGTTTGGCATATCATACCAGCGCAAAAACACGTACGTTAGTTGCAATTAAATAAAAAGACACATGATAATTAAAAAATAACGTAAATGTAGGATATTGAAAATAAGAAGGGATGGGGAAAGTTTATTGTTGTCACGTTAGTATTTGCTTTCAGATATTGTTTCTTGTTTAAACACCATTTAGCAAGAGCGCCATTGCTCTACTAACCAGCCTATACTGTCAGTTTGTGGGAATGGTCCCAACTGATGTTGTGCTATCAAAACAAAACCAAAATACTAATACCAGTTGATAGGTCCCACAATGCATGTGCTCGTATTATGAGTTGACGTTTTTCGCCTAATTTCCGAACGTCTTGGTTCGGTGGGAATAGAGCTTTATTGTATTTCGAAACTATTAAATCAAAGTTTCAGTTTAGCAGACTTAGCTTTATCTACCAGATGCGAAGGCACAACCTGGCCCTTGACAGTCTGCGCTTACTGGCGATTAAAAGGCAGATGGCGCTTGCGTCGCCGGGTTTTCGCCATCTTGGCAATACGATTGAGAGAAATGTGATAAAACGACGTGGATTGATGTACATAATCCATATTTTATAGGGCTAGGAAGAATATTGAGCGTGTTTATTTTTCCCATCTGGGTTGACAGTTATCTTTTTTTTTCCCTGCTAGGCATGCTTTCTTCTCCGCGCGCATTTATCCTGAAATAACGTAATTTGATTGAAGAGTGCGAGGAAAAATAATAATGGGCGTGGCGCCTCCCCGTCAGCCCAGCTCCCCTTGGCAGTAAGTACTCAAACTGCTCAAACTGCAAGATTGGCGCGGGCCTTTCGCTCACGATGAAATTAGTTCCTATGGAAACAATAGGCATTTCTGAGTGGCACTAAATGTCACCTAACCACCTTACTCTACTTCGTCGCTACACTAACCAAACATGCATTTGCGACAGCCCAAATGTACCCTAATTGAATCTGAGTTGCTCGTGGCGCTCCCGCTGACCGCCTTGTCTGTGGGTCCACGAAGACCCAGGGGACGAATCCTTGGGATTCGTCTAGTTTTTTGTTGTTTTTAAATTCGAAATAGAACATCTCATGAGTAAGGCCTGTGATCATATTGTGTTACAGCTGCAAATTAATGTGCCACCATGTGTGCCCCAAAATATAGGGGATGGTTCCCCTTCTTATGGGAGAGTTGTGTAATGATCTTAACCTAGATGCCCAAATGTATCAATTAATATTGTTACAGCCCTGATGGTTACAGGTATTTCGTTCAAGATCAAGAAATTTCACCAAAAATTCCACGACTTTATATGATATAATGTGGCAAACTTTTTTAAAGCAACCACGATTTCCCCTTTGTCACTGATATATGTGGTTGTGCCGCTACATTTGTAGACTTAGTTTAGTGCGTCGTGGCCTGAGAAAAATTGAAAAACACTCTTAAATGTGTTCATTAACAAAATGTTGTGAGAGTATCACATATAATATGATGTGGTGTCAATGACCCTTTGATGTCACAGGTACTGGGTTGTGCTATTTGACTATCAGAAGACTATGAGTATATGTTGCATAACACCATAGCCATGGGTTGTCCGGTGTGATGAAAAGGCTCGAGTTTTTGGGAGATTTTTTGCTGTTGTGATCCCATGCAGGAAATTTATAAAAAAATTTACTGAAGTACCCAAGTTGGTCTCTGAAGATTTAATCCGTTTTCGCTTAAGCCGACACCAGGCGGCCAACTGGAGCTCGAGTGTGAAACCGGAGAGCCTGGCTTCGAATCCAGGGCTGACAGCCCAGTGACATCTAAATGTCGGATATGAAAAGCAGATGTTGCCGTTTCGGATGTGCTTTTATGGGATTATGAAATGCCTGCGTTATTGCGGCGCTACGTCATCCATTTAATTTGTGTCATCATTCCATTCCCGTCGTTTTTGCACTTTGAAATTGTACTTGACTCTTTGAGTTTTGACACTGGGACAAACAAAACGAGGGTCTTTGAAGGCCTGTTGTTGTCTTGAAAGTTGACATGTTCGAAGGAGAAGGGCCTCCTTGCGCTCACCAAATCAACTCCGATTTGAAAGGGTGCCACCTTGTGCTACATGGCTTGCCAATTTCTAATGGCAGACATCGCTGGTTGGCACTCGAGCTTGGGATGGTTAAGGGTTCATTAATATGTGACACGCGTTGTAATGATATTCCATTTGCATTAAGCGGTTTATAAACCCTGCACCTGGAATGGTGAAATGTCGAACATCTCTCTTAATGCACATGTATAGATAGCGCACATGGGCAAAATTAATTTTCAAAAACTGGAGCAGGGGAAGACAACGTCGATTTCCGTAATGCTAAAATCGTCTGAATTTAATTTTAATTTAATAGATAAACTCAACTTCCACAATTTCACCTATAGCTGCGTGGAATGCTTCATCTACTTCAACTCCCATCTTTTTATAATTAAATTCCCTAGCGTATTTTTTTAATAAATATTGCACATATCAAAATATTCATAAGGTGTTTAAAACGGGGAAATTTTAAATTTTATATGCAAATTTTGACAAATTAATCACTTCATTAATAATGTTCATCTGCTAAATCAAAATTAATCTCAAAACTCCCCCCAGAACTTTTCCTCCTCAAATACAAGTAAATATTGCGTTATTTTAGAATTATCAATGATAATCAGTGCTTATTTTTTTAATTATTTGTATATCCTTTATACATTTTTTTTAAACTTAAAGTTAAATACAGAAAATATTGTTTCTCTAGTTTGTGTTACTAATTGCATGTATATACATAATGATAGCCTAAGAATCGTATTTGCAAATGAGCCTCATGCATATAACTTACAAGATGACAGGCAGTTTCAAACGAATGATAAGCTCACGAAACTTCTATAATGTGTTATGAATATGACATTTCCAGCTCAATTAACTAATTTGTAATCTACATAGTTGAGATATTTTAATGATAAGAAATGTTATGTACTGATTGCAATCCATTCATGTTAAGTTAATTAGGAAGTTTATTGTCATTGCCAAATGTATCGCTTCAAATTTTCGATTTGGTATTTAATCTTTAACCAAAAATATACAAAAAGCTTACGAATTTTGCCGGTACAATAAGTATTGACATTTTTTAATAATGACCAGATTTTCAAACCTTTTTATGCTTTCTGCTCATAAAAAAACATTCTGAATTTATCTAATTGAAACTACAACCATAACGTTAATAGAAATAATAATAACAAGTTCAATGACCTTCAAGGATCTATAGTGTTCCGCCATTTTTTTTAACACATCCACTTTTATTTAAATGCAATTTAAAAAATAAACAGCCTGCACTGAAATTATTCATCGTCCAGGATAATCACAAATTTTAATATGAAAGATGGAAGGTTGGTTTGTCGTCGAATTGAGTCAAATTTATGCAGTTTTAGGTTTTAACTTCCGTGTCAATGTTTGTCATTTATGATGATGTTAGTTCCATAAAATTCACCTAACCAACCAAAAGGTTTGTTTCACCAGTCATGTTTTTTCAAATTTTTCTTTCCTTGTTTTTATTTAAAGATTCAAAGCTATATAGCCTATCACAAAAATGAATAAAGACTAATTGAATGTACACAAAGGGGGCTTAATAAGTCTCTGGTGGTCTTCTTCCTTGTTGTCAGCGGCGGTATTGTCGACGAGGACTATTTACAACTTGAAAATTTCAATACACGTCCAGTTCTTTAGTCGTTGCAAAATACACGTTAATTATGACCATGTTTAAAATGCCAATGAGGTGTTGTGAAAATTGTTAACATCCTCGCAACTCACTTCAAAATGTCAACCTGTTTTTCGCAGAAAAGCTTAAGAGAGAGAGAGAGAAAAAATAATCAAATGCCAATTAAAGAAATGCTGGAAGGCTGGCTTAGACAGATTCGAGCAAGGCACACACATACACACCGGCCTCGTAATTGCACTTGTAACACGAGAGACTTTAATAACGTAATGAGAGTGGAGAGCGCCGTTATTCCCGGTGTCTATTAAAAAACGGGAAAGCGACAGAAAATTAAAATTGGCCACAGAAATTGCAATTTCGACGCGCACCATGGAGGACCTATTCCCCGAGGAGCACATTTAATATAAGTTAAGATAACGGCCGAGTTAAATATGGATGAGGCGGAGTTGTGTCGCGGAAAGATTTAAGGCACGACGCGCGAAAAGTTCATGCCAACGATTTCAATAAATTAAAAATGTAAGGCGTAATTAAGAGTGTGCCGAATGCGGTCGTGCTTTACGCGCCTGGAAGCAAGGCTTGGACCTGAGTCCAGCTCGTGGCGCCGTCTAGTGCCTATTGTGTTCCTTTAAAGACATTGTAAGGAAGTTGGAAACCACTGACCACTCTGTTAGGTATCCCTGGAATATGACCTGATGTCAAATTCAGGTTGATGAGCCATGGATGCTCTGCTCAAAGAAATCTCAATCCGGGAATTTTATACCCGGAGTGGCACACTAGTGCTCATTGGCCATTTTTGTGGTCTTCCTTTTACCAATGCCTTACAGGTTGATGAGCCTGAGATTCTCTAATTGAAATATCTCTTCTTGAAAGATGCTCTACTTGAGAAAGTTCTGCATTATCCACCACTTAAATGTTATACCCAGAATGGCACACTAGTGCTTATTGGCCATCTTTGAGGTCGTCCATCTACTAGGAGTCATTGCCAGTTTGATGAGCTATGGATGTTCTTCTCAAAGGAATCTCAATTCTCAAGGAAGATAATGCAGTAACCATCATAGAGTGGCACACTAGTTAGTGCTTATTGGCCATGGATGTTCCACTGACAGGCATCTCAAGAAATATTACTGTATCCATCACTTAATGGGGGTTGAAGCCCTATCCTTTTCAATGGGTAAATTTGCAACGTCACTCACAGCCAAACAAAAAAAGATTAAATATAAATAAAAATTGTTTAAAATAGCTTGATAAATCAGCAAGGTCATTCGCGTGTCGTTTTTCACTTTAAAATAGTAGATTTTTTAAAATTTAAATTATCATTTTAATTTTTGCACTCACAACCTGCCTATCTCATGTTGCCACCTGCTGGCAGTGTGTGCAAAATAACGGGGATTTTTCAAACTTGTTTATTAATTTAAAAAAATCTACTATCTTAAAGTGAAAAAAGACAAGCGAATGACCTTGCTGATTTATCAAGCTATTTTAAACAATTTTTATTTTTATTTAATTTGTTTTTGTTTGGCTGTGAGTGCCGTTGCAAATTTACCCATTGAAAAGGATAGGGTTTCAAACCCCGTTAATTTTGGTTTCTTGAGTAACACGTTTGAAGTGAAGCACTGGCTGATGAGCAATGGTTGTACTACCTGCAGCACTTTACTGATATGACATCAATGAGTTTAATGTGGTTTTGTTTCAAGATGCTTTTAAACAAAGCTGAATACGACCTCATTCTCGTTGGAGAAAACGTTTTAAGGAACGCAATGCACACTTTTACTAATCAATATAAGTTTACCTAAATTCGTATTTAAATCTTTTGTTTTACTTATAGATCGCAGTGTTAACTGGATCAATGACATCATACACCATCATGCCATTCCTGCTGATAATGTTTTCGTTGCAAGCCGATGATTTGTTTTGGTTAGTGTTCACAATTTATATCCTCTTTAGTTTAGAACCCGTGCCATTCTTGTGAAACAGTACAGTAAATTACTTTCCTCGTACTTTCTCGTTACCTTTGCATGCCCATCAAACCGTTAAAATTATTTGTAATAAGAAATTAATACTGCAAAAGAATAAATCTTACAAATTGTGTTTGAATGCTGGAATGTACAAGTAAGATGAAAAAATCGTCCATTAAGTGGGTGATATTCATAACCAGGACATTAAGCCTTTGAATGGCCATACATGGACTATTCTTTAATTTCCGGTTTCCAAGAATAACATACATAAGCTAAAAAAGGGTTGCATTAACGAGTGGAACGTCCGTTTACGAACTTAATCCGTTCCTTCACCATGTTCGTGGACCAAAAAGTTCGTGATCCGTGATCTGAGAAATGGAGTTCGTAGATCGAGACGTTCGTAAACTGAGGTTCCACTCTATACTGTAGTCAGGTTTAAACCATACGTGGTGTCGCTATATTTGCCCATATGCATAACCATACCTTGTCATTTATGACCAAACATGAGTTTATATGGTCATTTATGATAAGATCTGCTATATGTTTCCTTTGCAGAATATGTCATGTATGTCCTATTGTTTTTTTCCCCCCACCCTGATAGACTTACAGCGCCCTCTATGGGCCGGGCATGCTGTAGCAAAACTAGGCGTAATGCAAAGTGCCCTTTAGTTGCAACCCCGGGCGAGTTTGGGGCGTTTTTTCACAGCCGTTAACGTTTATCTCGCCTCGCCACATAATGGTTTAATGAAGTGACCCCGGCGTGAATAATTAATTAGCCCTGATTTGCATATTTCGTGCGTTGCAGGCTGGTGTACGTCGTCGGCGGAGTGTACCTGCTCGCCACCGTCGCAACCCTGTGCAAAGACGAAGGTAAGCCGACATCGAAAAATCAAATAAAAGCCTTATGAATATGCATAAGCTGTTAATTTCTTGTTGCTGTTTGTCAGAGATATTTTCCCTGACGATCACTCTTAATTAATACGCCAAAATTAATGGGGGAGATTAAGCGGGCGATTTTTCTCCCCCTTAACCCCCCTCGCTTGTTTTGCACTGAGGACTCATTTCTCATGGAAGGTTTATGGGGGTGCATTGGAAGGGGAGGGGGATGAAGGGGGTTCTGTCCCTCTACCTTTTTGGCCGCCAAAAACCTACGGATAGATGGCGCTGTTGAACGACGCACTCCTCCCCCCTTCATGGCCCCCACCCCTACCTGTAATGGTTTGTCTACGAGGACTTGTGTTTCTATAATGTTTAACACAATATTTAACTATCTCTTCAATTGGGTTAGATATTGAATAGTTGCTTTTTAATAAATGGGTACGAATTTTCTCATGAAAATATAATTGAAATAAAAATTTTAAAAAAATACCTTGTTTGAGGGTTTTGTACCCTGTTCACAATGTCACTTATTTTCTGATATACCATCCACTTGCAATGTCTAGCTTAAATGTTGATGAAGGGGCCGGGATATTGATATAAAAATTCTAGTGTAATCCACCGTGTTAAACGGTACTCATTACTTCTGTACTTGTACTTTTAGTTCTAGTCTCGTTGTGAAATTGCTCGTGTGGGGTTTACTCAATTGTTTTACCCTATTGCAGGTATTATTATGGATTCAGCCATTGTATGCTTGGCGTCGGCCATGGCGCTGACCATTGGACAGTGGGAACGAAACTGTGCTAAAAGTGCCCTTGAAATCCCAACCCAGTACGAAGTGATCAGGTAGGCAAATTTTACTCATTCCCATTTAATTATATCCTGCGATAGGCATACAACCATGTTACATTCAAGTTCACAAAACTATTTTATTTGTTTGCCAAATATAAAACAAACACTCACAAGCTAAGTATAGTGAAACAGATTGTGAGCTTTGTGTTGACTGTGCTAAACAAACGATCATTTATGAAAACCATTGGCTATCTGCCCACAAACCATACTTCCACAAAGGTGTATTTTGGGAACATGGTAAAAAGACAAAAAGGATTATATCCTTTGTGTCGAAAGCTATGTTTTTTTTTAAAAAGCAAATTGAGTCAATTATTTGTGAAGTATCAAGTAATGCCAGGTTTTAGGAAAACTTTTGATAATAATTATGTCATTAACGTAAGTTTTTGATAAAAACTAGTCATAAGTCATGAAAACAATATTCTAATGCGTTCTGAAGGGCTTTGTCGTATAAGAGGTGTCCATGGACGATTGTTGACTTAATTAGGCGACTGTACACTTGCACGCTGATGTAAGCCAAGATGCAGCAGCAAAAGCAAGGGGAGTTTGGACATTTTCCATTGTGCAAAGCCGTCGTGTCGCATATCACGTTAAAACTTTGGCGGGTCAAAGGTCAAAGCTGTTTGTGCCTTAATAATCGATTTTGGCACGCCGTGCCGGAATTTTAAGCGGGCGCCGACCCTAGGGGTCGCGCGTGCTTACGGCATCCGAGATGCAACGCGCGAGAGAATCAAGATGGCGGTGTGATCGATAAGTCTTAAGCGAGTTGACGCTTTGTCTTTGGAGACTCTTGCGCGACGCTGTGTTTCCTTCTCACTCCCCCCCACCCCCCAGACACCCACTTTCCCCTCTCACCCTCCTCACTTCACCCCCTGCCGCGAACACTTAAAACACTGCGAGAACTTTTAATGAGTTGTCATCATTAGCATCATTGCGAATATGCAAACGAACTTGTTCACGTGCAGTTATCTCTTAAGAATGTGAAGATGTTGGAAGTAGACAGCCGAGGGGCTGTTCGATAGGGTTGTTTCTTTCTGGATACAGAATTGGACATTGCGAGGTGTCTATTCTACATCAAACATGCCAACAGTTCTATTGAATTATCATTCTTAAACACTTTCTAAACACAGCAGGTGTTTCAGAGATTCTTAAAAAAACTGAAATCCAATACACAATATCCATGTGTTTTGTTCAATGTCATCTAAGCATTCTTCAGCACCTGGAACATGTATTACTAAACGCATTAAATTGTAAGCAGTGTAAACATGTGTTCTTAAATACACGAATTTGCTTGTTTATATATTTTTGCACTGTGCTTACTGATTCTTTGTTTGTCACAAACAAACATTAGATTTTTTTACAGTAGACAGTATTGTTTTACAGTGATGCACTTTGCTAATGAATTTAGTTTAAGACAATAGTACCGCCTGAGACTGTTCTGCTGTTTCCAGTAGCATTTCTGTAATGTTACAACTTTTTTTCTTAAGTTTCGTTAGTATGATACCATTCTATTATCAAGATATCACACTTTTCCTTTATATATACTATCTTCGAAACTAGATGTTTTATTTTGAAATAATGCAATATTTGAGATAAATGCAATTTTTTGTATTGTTTATATTTAGAAGAAGCAATGCATTTCTTAACCACATAAAAATACAGACTATAAAATTCCTCAAATAAATGATAAAAACGAAAAATTTGAAGAAAAAAAATCGATTTTTCCTCATGTAGAAATATGCTCTTAAACCAATCTTGCACCAGATATTGCTGATATTTTCTTTTTATTAAAAATACAAGTTTTTAAGCAATGGGAAAACTACCCAATTACACATTAATAAGGAAATAGAATAAATGCATTACTTGTAAGACTTCAATTTTATGAAAATTTTCGAAAAACGTTTCCACCCTCCGTAAGCCGATTCACAGCCGTTAGCCATTGCACTTCCGTTTCACCGCAGCTGCTGAATTACCATGCCTTTAACCATGCAGATGGTTAATGTAGACTTCTTCATTCCTATTTTGGCTAGTTTGCCAATGTAGCTACTTCAGATTTTGCTACATGATTTCCTAATTTCCTGAAAAATTGATGTGCCGCCTGGCTTTTTTCAGCCCGGAAGTGACGCTGGAGCGCCATCTAACGTTGCACCGATCTTAATAAGATGGTGCGGCGCTCCCGACTACGTCTTAGCATCTAAGCTGGCTCATCCTCCTTTGTTGTTCTTATGCCTTTTTTCGCTTCTTTTCTGTTCAATTTCCTTTATCCGTTTCCTACATTTCCATGCTCGACTCCTCCTGTTACCATATTTTTTATATTTCCAATCTCGTTTGGTTTTCTTCATCCCACACGTATGGCAACCTCTCTCCGGTGTCCATTTTTTCTTGGTCTCCCTCTCTCCATCTCTCTCTCTTGTCTAATTGTGTTTTGCCGAAGGTTTTCGTCCCCCTTAAAAATGTCTACGTCTCTCTATCCTCACTTTCCATCTTTTTTCATCATTTTCATCTCTCTTCTTCAAGGAGAAAGGCCAGCCGTCATCTTTTTTTGATAGTTCCAATTGTGGAGCGCCGTTGAAAGACGGCAGCGGATTTCTGGCAGAAGAAGCAGAGACCCGGGTCCTGGGCAAGCCAAGATGGTTGGCACTTCCTTAATTATGCCGGCAAACAGGCGGCTTCAGCAGACTGAAGCTGTGATCGTGTGTGTACCGTTCACCATTTTTTTTTCTTCCAAATTGTGTTACTAATACTTTGTTTACGAAATTCCAAATCTCTAAACGATAATATTGTACGTTGTTAGCAACAAACACGCGTTTTGGATGTCGATTTTGGATTATTGCCATATTAATGTAGTTAAAGACATGTCTTAAGTTACAACTATTGTCAACAAAGTTAAATGCGTTTCCGTTACTGATTCCAGGGTTCCTTTAGTTTAGGCGTTGCTAAATTCTCTAAATTCAGGTGTTGCTTAGGTGTGCAAGAATCATAATATTTTGTAATATGTAGTTTGCAAATTTTATTTTGCATTATATTCTGAATACGAATTATCCTGTAAGGGTTCTAATTAGGATCGCAATATTCCAACACGTAGCGAACCAGAGTTGCTTAGCCAGTTTCTAACCAGTAGTACTACAATGATTTATTTTCGCATCAATAGAGAGATTTAGCACAAAAAATCACCGTTGACGTCATTTTTTCGAAATACACAAGTGCCTGGTGATTCTGGGTAACGGTGAACAAAACCGTATCTTTATTTTTTTTTTTGGAATTGCATTATACCTAAAAAATTTGAATTTTTTAATAGAACGTTTTCACCGGTTGAACAAATTTAACGCGATTTAGACGATCTGCGCATGACGGATGGGAACTTTTACATGGGACGGAGCCCTACTGTCAAATTGTATGCTAAACGTTAATTGAACGCCGAATTTGACCGTTCAACAGAGCATGTGCACATGAGGTCAACATTAACTCTCATACGCCTATATCTCGCTTTACAGCCGTTCTTTATACGGCCTTTTTCGATTTACGGCCCAAAAAAATGCTTCACATTACCCCAATTTGCACAAACAAGGTCGGATTTGGCTAACAATAAAGCAACTTATGTTTCACTTTGTTTAAGAAGGGAAAAATTAAAATCACAATGCAGAGAAAATTGATTCGTTAAACGACTTTTCGCTATACGGCCAACTTTTCCGGAACGTATCTAGGCCGTAAAGCGAGTTATGGGTGTATTTGTGAACCAGACTGAGTAGAATCTACTACAGCAATAGGCGAAAAAAGAAAAATGAAATTAACTTATAAGGAAAGTTAGGTTTATAGAGATTTGAGAAAGCCGTATCCCAACATGGCGGAGACGAAATATTCATGCGCCATCAGACATAAATTTCGCCTATCCGCAATTTATATCCCATAATGGTTAACTTTCCCGGAGCCGTGATGAAATCCGGGCACTTAAGGAAGCCTCGTACTTAGCTGTCTGCTATTTCCGCTGCCATCCTTAATTGCAAAAGCAGTCTGGATCATGCATTACTGTACTTATGACCCGATATGAGACCATTCTCCGACATGTTCCAAACTTTCATGTTCCCCATTTCTGTGATCCGTGTGCCGGCCCATTATAATTGGCTTACATGTATGCTTTCTCAGCATTGATTTTTTTTCTTCGCCTTTTGTCAGCCCGATGAAATTTGCCCGATATTGTGATATATCGGCGGGAAGAAGGGGTTTATGGGGGATTTTTATCTTTTTACTATCCATGCCATATAGACTTATGGGGTAAAGACTAAGTGTATTATAGCAGCAATAATATTTATCCAATATTTGAGATGACTTATGATTTCCCGTGGAGTCCTCATAAAACCAATGAGAATTTCTCCCATTGGCCATTACTCTCGTCTAAATTGCATACAAGGATAAGTTATGGTGTTTACAGGAAAGTGCCGTGCGTTTTTATTGGCCCAGGCTTCGATCGCGCATTCTCGGCTTCGTACATATTCACGTTTTTCAGCTGGATTTTTTTTTCCAGCGCTGGATTTCCGGCTTCACTCCATGGCCTTCGTGCCTATGGGTTCTGGGGTCCGTTACCCTTTGATTTGTCGAAAAACTGCCTGGTTGTGAGATTGGAACTGCAGAACTTGTGTGAACGAACTTTCACGCCAATTACGTACCTGTAGTGCAGGACGACAGTTAGGTCACTATAGGTGGCGCTCCTGTTTATGGGCACGTGTTTGTAACAACTGAAAGATTAGATGCTTGCAATCCACTTTCTGTACCATACATATACAATGCAATAAACTAATCTATTAATATAGTTCCCTTTAGTGTTACTAGATGGCGTTGCTATTAACGATGCTCAGTTTCAGTGGACATTTTTTAAAAATGTCTATTCGCTGTGCAACCCCTCTTCATTCCAAATATTAATATTAAGTAAAATTATGTACTTTGCTTAGAAAATGTTCTTTATCCAAAGTTACCCATCATTTCTATGATGGTTTGAAGATGATTTTCCTGGATTTTTCCTGGAATTCTTGTAAGGGTTTTGGCGTTTTGGAATGCATCGATTGTTTACTGACTTTTTCAGGACACATTGGGCGCGTTTTGGGACACCTCCCGGGAAGTGATCGGTTTGTAGGTGGATTATCTCAAGGGAAGAATGGCTGCGAACGGTGTGGGCACCTTCCCGGGACTTTCGACTGCATATCGTCTGCTGGAGGTCTTGCCTT
>JAQGBW010001277.1:0-27736 GCA_034698625.1 Julus scanicus
ATTAAATTCCATTAACAAATAACCTTTTTATGATTTTTATAAAGTTGGCTTACTTTTTATTGGCCCACCCTGTATACATGGGCTTTAAATCATCCTTCTCAATTCTCCATTATCAGTATTGGGCCAGTAAAAACATCCCATGTGCATGGTCACATAATCTCCAAATCTCAAACCTCTTTATGTACTATATTCAACAATAATCTGTTCTGATCTTGAGGGACGGACTAATACAGAATTAGATTTTCTTTGTAATTAGTTACAATTGAAATAATGTGTCTCTAGTCCCGAATCCATTACATATATAAATAAGTCAATATTCAACCATAAATATATCTACACCGAGAAAAAATGATGACAGAATCTAAAGAGGATAAAGAGTTTTATAGTTTAGAAAGGGAGTAATTCCTAATTAATTCCAATTGTGGTCAATCGATGTCCATTTTGTCATTTTCCAAAAGATTAACTAACACTCGATTTTGCAAAAAAAACTTGTCCAATGTTGTTTGGCTAATCTGAAAAAAATTGTCCTGCACTAGCTAATCACATTATTATTGAATGAAATTATATTTTGATTAACAATTAATGTCATTGTGGGCGAATTCACGATGTTAGAATAACCTTTGTTGGGTGAATTTTCGTGAAAAATATTGAAATTTTTGACGAATATAGAGGTTTCATGGTATAATATCACCTTCCATCAAGTATATTTTCAATTGTGGTGATCGATATCTGTTTTGTACATTTCCCAACGATCCAACTAACTAGCACACGATTTTAAAAAATACTTGTTCAATGTTGTTTGATTTATTTACATAAAATGTTCTGCACTAGCCAATTACATCATCATATATTTTGATTAATGCTAATGTTGGATGACCTAGCTGTGGTGGGCGAATTTTCGTGAGAAATATTGGAATTTTGGGCCAGTATAGGAGAGAACGAATATAGATGTTCCACATTGAATATAAAAATACAAAACCTAATGTATTTTTTCTAATGTTGGTACTTGGCATACTATCGGACATCCTAATTCGTGCATTAAGCTATTTAAAAACGTGTTAGCATTCAAAGAACAGGGGAAATGAGAAAGAAACCAAGATATAAAAAAAAGCAATTTTTAAAATTTTCCCCAAGTCGAAAATAAAGAAAGGCGGTTGGAGGACGCCATTACGATGGAACTGCATGTTTGCCATTGGTGGCCCGGACAGTGACGTCATAGTGACGTTACGGCCACTCCATGATTCACCGCATCGAGCGAAAATGAAAGCGAAAGTAAAAGCAAAAGCAGCTCTGAATCGATGGAAATGACTCCAATTAGGATCAAAGGCAGAAAAATGTTAAAAAAGATTGAATTAAATAAAAAAGCAGCAGTTGTGAAGGGATATTAGGTCGCAAAACGATTAATCACACGGCATCAATCCCCTTTGCGGCCCCGTTCAATGCGAGGTCAACTCGGGTCAAATGATACTGCATTTTCTTTAGGACTAGCGAGAAATCTAGTTTCTATTTGGAAGAAGACAAAATAAGGCGAAGTAAAATATCGATTTGGAAACAAGACTCGCTGCTAAATGCTTTCCGAATGCACACACCAACAAAAAAACCCACGAGAAATATCATTTTATCTGGCGTTTGCATCTACATTCCGAAATTGAAAATGGCATGCATTACAAATTAACCTCTAATATATATACGAAATTTATGTCGATATAGATGGGAAACTCAGATTGCGAGGTATATATGGAAGAAAATTAGCAAAGGCCAAATATTCAAAAAGCATCTTAGTTCCACCAATTATGGAATGGGCAGCAGCGATCTGTGCTCGAGCAGGGGAAATCCCAAATTTAAAAACAAGGATTATGGAAACATTCAATATGTGAATCCTGTCCCAAATCTGGAATTTTCCCAAATCTGGAATTTTCTACAGCTTCATTGAGATTTTTTTTAAAACTAAACCTTAAAAAAATATATGGTATTATAAGGAGAATGTTTAATGGTATACCTAAGACCATGCATAGGTTAGGTCAAGTTAGGGATGGTTAGGGTAGGTTTGTCAAGTAACAAGGCTGTTATATCAGCATATGGAAGGTTAAATATTTACTCTCCAAAATATCTGCTGAAGATTTTATTTAGTCAAACTGTCTTTGAAGCAGATGTACCAGTTTCGTGCATTACGAGGTTAGCAAGAGTATGGTATTTTAGGGGGTTAGGTGGATGTGGCCTACTCACCTATTTCCCATTGCCCAAAGGGCCATAGGCCTGGAACCGGCACTTAACTCCTTTTCAGCTCGGCTTTTCGGTGATACGAGCCATTTTGTAGCGAGCATCGCTCCACAACCACCACACACGTACACACAAGCGCACCGACACAAGTTGCACTACTAATCCAATGGGCCGAACCGAACCGGCTCAGGTGAAAAACAACGATAACAAGAAGAAGAACAACAACAACGAGAACAACATCAACGGAAAAGATGGAGGAAGAGGAAAAAAGGAGGAGGAGGAACAGAAAGGAAAAAAATTAATTTCCCGCACTTCAATCAGAAATTGACAGTCGATAGGTATCCATCGCATTCACGTTACGCGTTGTGCAGGGTAAAAAGAACGTTGTAGTGTTGGGCAATGAAGATTCTGTAGTGTTCGCAACAAACCAAAAAAAAAAAAAAAAAAAAAAATCCGAGAATCCGAAAATAAAAATAGAAAATCCGCGAGGTTTAATGAGAAAAAATCCGCGAGGTTTAAGGACGAAATAGCCGCTCTCTGGCTTGACGAAAGACGGGGGTGTAGTATGTAGTGTAGTGCAGGTTTTGGAGATGGAGGGCATTCCCCTCACATGCGTATATTCCCGATGCGGATCCTAGCGTCTGATGACGGCTATTCCGGGCAGTGGTTGCAGGGGATCCAACCGCGGGGGAGAGCCGCACAGTCGTCCGGGGAAGACGTGGAGCGAGTGCCACATGGCGGCCCAATGGCGGAGGATGGGGGGTATAAAGAACGACCGAAAAAAGGGGGATGAAAAACGAGGGAATAAGAAAAACACGCGCGACACACCACCAGCCGCTCGCTCACGGGCAGACTCCTCTCGGCGTCGCACCAGCCATCCCCTACTAGCCCGTGCAGCCTGCACCCGTCAGAACCTAGTGCGCATGCGCCAAACACGCACGAGCATGTTTCATTTGTTGGAAAAGATAGGGGGGAATATGGCGGACTAAAGAGGGTTAAGATCCAGATACGAGACCGGTGGATTTGCCTCCCTTTTTCAAACTAGGCTTGGGGTTTCCAATAATCGAAAAGAGAATTGACGTGCAGTGCAGCGCAATGTAGTGTAGTGTGGTGTGGTGTGGTGTAGTGTAGTGCTTTCCACCAATTTCTTAAGAAGCGCGTTTCCAAATTATGTTCAAATCAAGGTACATTGAACAAAGTGTACTATTTGGAATTCTCAAGGCAAGTCATTGACGTTTAAAGGAAATATTTGATATGAAGAATAATTGGGAATTTTAGATATTTTCCAAAATTTAATCGAGCGTAAACGAAAACAGAATTGACGTGCAGTGCAGAGCTTTCCCGGTTTCTGAAGAACCGTGTTTTTAAATTATGTTCAGCTTAAGGTCTACGTTTTAATGAAATGTTTGATATGAGGAATAATTGGAATTTCGATATTTTCCAAATTTCTAATACATACCATTAGTTTAGAGGTTCAATCGAGTGTAAACGAAAACAGAATTGACGTGCAGTGCAGTGTATTGGAATTTTCAAGGCTGAGGTTTTAAGGAAATATTTCACTTGAGGAATAATTAGGAATTTTCGAAATTTTCCAAATTTGCGATTCTATAATTTAGAGGCTCAGTGGAGGGACAAACATGCAAGTTAAACGAAAAGTAAAGCAAAATAGGCTAAATTGATTAGTTATAAAAATAATTCCTAGACTTTAAAGTTTTCTAAAAGTATAAAAAGATCTGACGAAACCACATGAACTTAAAATTACAGTACAGCAATATAAAAACTTTCATCCGTGGAATCCCGGGTGTCAAAGTTTTTCAGATTAGTTTCTTGCTGATATTCATAAATGTGTTATCCCTAAATCATGCCCCAAACACTTCCCACGGGAGACACAATGACGACTAAAAAAAATCGGGTTTCAAGCCCTACAAGTTTGTAGTTTCCATGTTGGGTGGCTTCACTTCTTGAACACGGGATGAGCATTTGGACTCTGTTTGTCGTGAACCCAACATGGCGCCCTTATTCTCCCCTCCTCCCTTCTCATGGATCCAGCCTGGGTCGTGGTTACCATGGCAACGGAGGCGGTCCAACTCCCCTCGGATCGATAATCCGGACCAAAATGATAAGGCCGCGTTAAAGCCCGTATTATTAAGCTGCCGTTTTTGGCTTTTAATGCATTAATAGCGTTTACTAAACTAACGCGTTACAATTACTCCGAATGACCGTTGCGATTGGAAACCCCGGGAACGAAATCAAAGAAAGCAAAATGGTTCCATTAAAAACAAACACCGGTCGTAATTGGCTCATAATCACATCAAGATGCCAGTTTTATTTTGACTGGGGAATTTAATTAGGAAATTTTATGTCAACGGTAAATTATTAAATGAATGAATAATTCATGGTTCGCGAGCGCTCACTTAGAAAAAAAATAAAAAATAAGGCTTACATCGGCAACATTAAAATCAATAAAAATCAATGAAATGCTGCGGCTCAGCGGTTTTTATTACACGCTAAGCATACCCGAAAATGTTTGGTTATTTTACGTTATTCGAGAATAAATTAAAGGTATTTCGAGACTAATTACAATGTTATTTTAACTGCTTTTTAGTTTATTGCAATAAATGCTTTGGCTCGACATATAGGACACCATAGTGGAATGACAGACGCCTGTAGCGCCATCTATGTAATTCAACACAATGTGTCTGTGACATAAGGGCATCTTAATGTTGTTGGTTTTTGTGGGAAATATGATAACTAATAAAACCGTTCATTAAACTATTTTAATTAATCATTAAATTTCAATTAAATGCTTCAAATGTGATTTCCATATTGTTTAAAACTTAAGTACAGTGTACTCCGCTTAATGTGATCACAAGGCCATATGGTGGGGATCGAGTGGGATAGATCTCCTCGAAATTTAAGAAATTGTACCAATTTCAAGCCGAATCGGAAGAAGGCAAAATTGTACTCTTGCATTAAAAGTGCGATTTTTCTTAGGCAAAAGCGCACAGTTACTTTTAAAAAAAATCGCACTTTTACTTTTAAAAAAAAGTCCAATTTTTAAGGTAAAAACGTATTTTTTTCTGAATTAAAAGGGCGATTTTTCTACTCTATAGAAACGCAATTATTTGTATTGAAAGTGCGGTTTTTCTGTTTTAGAAATACGATTTTTATTTCACATGGGTCATTTCTTGGCTCTGCTGGGTCCTGCATAATACTGGCGATTCTCAATAAAAGTCTAAAATATTTCACCCCAAGATTTCGGCAGATACACAATATTCTGGGAAATAACATTATCCTTGATCACATTAAGCGGAATCCACTGTATTAGCTATAATGTTTTCTTTTTTAAAAACTCATTTATCTTCATTAGCATAGAATTTGTTCACAAAGTTCATTAATGAATTTCCATGCTATAGTTGGAAGTTAGTAGATACACAATATTCATGCAGGGATATAGCATTATCCTTGATCACATTAAGCGGAGTCCACTGTACTGGTTAAACTATACCTTGTAGGAAGAAGCCCAGTCTAACATACTAACATCTTTACATTCCTGCACTAATTAGCAAAATCGCAAATTCGTATAAACAAATAGGATAAAGATACGGATTTTTCTTTCAAACAGAGAGTGGAAAGTAACTGGAATCTTAAAAGATTCTGAAATAAATTGATTCTATAACCAAGCAGAAAGCAGCTTCACAACTGTGGCATGGCACAGACCATCAGTTATTTAATATTATTAGAAACATAGAGACATTTAACGAAATGTAATCTTCATAAAACATCAGTTTGTAAAAAATGAAGTTCTTGCAAGCTTTCAAGAAGAAGAAAAAACAGTACGATTCCAAAGAATAAGGTTGAAAAAAAATGAGAACAAAATACCATCGCGTGCTTTTCAACGCCATCTTCCGACCAATTTGGACCAAATCATAAAAGAAATAAGGTGGCTTAGAAGGCTGGAATGTCATAAAAATATCATATAGATTATACCTCTGACATATCCACAGGTTCTAAACCACCTAATTTGATGATCCTAATAGCCTCGTTCACGCGAGAGGCTAGTAGCCCCAACCGGAAACGCTGATATCCGTTAAATCAGTTCCGCGCGCGTGCGCATATTCATATCCACGAAATCAGCGTTTCCGGTTGGAGCTATACTAGCCTCTCGTATGAAGGAGGCTTATGTCTAAAATAATCCAAATCGGAACTAAAAACTAAGTCATAAAAAACTGCTGTCATATAATAAATACGTTTATTCGTTTTTCATGTACAAAGAGTAAATTACATTCCACAGACGTTAAGGTTTAAAAGCACCTAATTTGATGGTCAGCCAGAGGCTAGTAGCCCCAACCGGAAACGCTAAAATCCGGTAAATCAGTTCCACGCACGTGCGCATCCACTGAAATCAGCGTTTCCGGCTGGAGCTACTAGCCTCTCGTATGAAGGAGGCTAAATTGGCTAATGTCTAAAATAAGTCAAATCGGAACTAAAAAGTCATAAAAAACTGCTGTCATATAATAAATGTTTATTCGTTTTCATGTACATAGAGTAAATTACATTCTTTTTAAAATCCTAGACGGTGTTGAGCTTTTTTATAGCAACAGTACTCTGGAAAGGAGTTCTGGAAAGCTTAGGGACAGTAAAAAAATACAAGGATATTTCCAAACAAATAGTTCACATTAACATTTAGTGAACGTAGAAAATATTCAATATTTTTAAACCGTTCACACTTTACTTCCTCGTTATATTTGGAACACTTCCCCGTATATATTTGGAATACTTGAATAATAGAAGGCATAGATAGCCAAGGGCTAAAGGAAGAAAAATTCATAAAAAAAACTGCATGAAATGAACCACAGAAAGCTGAAAACTATTTTTTTACTTCTACAGTAAACGTATATATGTGCTTTTCCCATTATTTAAAAGTCATCTAGGATGTATTTTGGCCCTCTTTTCTTCGTATGCCGACATCCTAAAAATCAATAATTTAAGGGAATGATGGAGTAAAGGTCTGTACTTAATAAAAATATTCAAAATTTTGACAATTCAGTGCGGCAATCTATATTCTAGAGTGACTCTTTCTGAAATTTACTGACGAACTAGATCGATTTAGAAACTAGACATAGGTCTAGACAGTTTGGAACGGTGTTAAAAAGGATAATAATTTTAAACTGGAACTATTTTGCCGCTTTTATTTCATTCTCGAGTTGGAGTAACAAAAAGTACACGAAAACAATTAATATGAAATATAATTTTTACAACATTTAGGAAACCCTAAACCTTTAAGGTTTTTATTTAAGATATATATTATTGCTTTAACAACTATATAAGCAATTAAAATAAAACTAAATTTTAATAAATATTCTGGTAATAATACATCAAATCTAAACTGGACTGGACAAAACTTTAAATTTCTTGAACATAACTTGTTGGATAAAAAAAAATCACAAACAATGTGATTCTTTATTCCAAAGTTGAATCTCCCCTACTCTGATTCCTTTCCAAAATCCACAACCGTCCTTTTCTTGTCTACGCAGACTCCTAACCAGTTCCAGACGCACTTTTCTTCCCAGCATCCCTTCGCTTTAGGTCCATACTTTTGCAAAAGGCCCCATATCCTGGTCATCTCTTGTGGGTTTAGGCCATGAGCAGTGACCAGTCGATGGTAAGAGCAGGGATTTAGGGGTTTGGCAAGGGCCTTGAATCCCTGATGCTGAACTCTGGAGACTCCTGCTTTTTGGGCGCACATACCTGTCACGTAGACATCTTCCAGGTAGAAATAAGGCACCGATGACACTTGTGTCAAGAGTAGGGGCACCACATCACCGCTCATGACATAGGCAGGGCCAGCCACAAAGTCCGGGTAGACCGAAGCAGCCCAACTACTTTCTGGTACGAAATAGTGAGAGTCATTGCTTCTGACTGGCGTCCACCATCGGGCCAATTTCCCGAAGATGGTGGTTTTAAGGGTCTTACTCTCTTCAAGGGCAGTCTGCAAATTTTTCACGTTCAAGAAAACATCGTCGTCCACTTTAATCACAAATCTGGCTCCTGGGCAGTTCAGATTTAGCCACCGTAAGATTAGGACACTCTTGAGCGTTAAGTTGTGATAATCTTCCTGAAAATCAGCTCTGACAATGTCCCCTTCTCGTGACTCTTCTGTCTCCAAAACTCGCTGAACGCTGGAATTCTTTGCTTGACCGATGAAGAAAACCAATCTTGAGTAATTGCCAGAGAGAAATGCTTTACCCCAAGTGTTTCTGATAACTGCCCTCGCCTCAAAGTTAACCGGTGCAGAGTTGACCACCACAATGACCTCATCTCGGAAGGGTTTGCAGATGCTCTTAATGGGGTTAAAGGTTACGTTCCACACGTCGTAGATGCGATCTAGACGCTTGTTCTTTATGGCCAAACGTTTGATGGAGTCCGTAGAACCAGAGAAGATTTTATGAATGATGTCCAAGATGGGGTCAAAGTTTTCGGTCAGGGGAGAAGTTGTTGGTTTGCGAGAGGTGAGGGTTACCTTTGTGCGATTATTCCTCGCAACATCCGAATTCCGTACTATGTAGAGAATTTTATGGTGCGGCCATGTTGACCCTGGCTGGTGACCGAGGATGTTGCGCTGGTGGATCCTCTCGGACAAGATCCGAATTCCAGGAGATAAATTGAAATGATTTCTAGGGTTTATGTACCAAATATTCAACACGTACAGAAGTATGATAATGTTGGCGAAAGCGATGAGGGTGAACACTGATATCAGGGTGTTGTTTTTAAGCATTTTGACCAAAATGTCAAATCATGATTCTGAAAAATAAATAGAACAAGTTCAAAAAATACAGTCAAAATTAAACCACCAAACTCCATAAAATCCAAAATTGCAAATTTTATTATCAGCTTCGATAAATTGGTAATTAAATGAGGATTCAATCAGTGTTAAAAAAAGCACTTGTTAAAGCTAATACATGATCTAAAATTCGATTAAAAACTATGGAACGGCTTAATTTGTATTTAAAAAATGGAAATTCTTAGCTTTTTTAGTTATTTTCACTGTTATTTGTAATTAGATTTAAGCTATGCTCAACGCAGTATGTCATTAAAGGGTCAAGCAAGTATATAAATAATTTTTTATCTTTCGTAAAACAATACTTGTTTTAAACTCCTTAATTAACATATATGGAAATTAATGAGGTTTTGCAAAAAAAAAACTCATTGGAAAAACTAAAAAGTCCAGACTATTTAACATAATAACATACAGCAAATTAAACCAAAATTTTGATAACTACTACGAGATTAGTTTAGATATGAACAGATTAAAATCTCACCTTTTAATATCGCAGAAATGCATTCTGAAGCTCACTTAAGTAAAATCCACGGTCCGTCCTCTGAAAAAACTTGAGTTCTTCTGCAACCCTCCCTCAAAATAAAAATTCTGAAAGATTCCCCCTTGTATACCGAGGTCAGCGGTAATGTAATCAGTAAACAACAAATAGTCCGAGAGGTCAAGTGGTCTGTTCTAAATGAAGGTAGGCAGGCCGAGCTGGCCGAAGGCGTAGCGAAGAAGGTATATCGAGGGCAGGTGAAATACCCCTCGGTGGTCGAGCTTGACCCCATCGAGCGGACACAGGTGTTTGTGAAGTAAGCGCTTTAATATCTTGAAATAATCTTTACCAGTTTACCTGAACTTAAATGTAGTTCCAGGTAAATTGAACTTAAGCATGATATTTTTTTTTAGAGCAGTTTGTGGTCGACTGAGCTAATTTTCCACTTGTTTAGCAGAGAAATTAAGTTACTCGCCGCGTTTTCTAAAGTTCACCTGATGAATATTTTAAAAATAAAACAGTGTTTACTGCGATTGTACTTCAAATATAAACAGCTGAACCCGCTTAAGAAGTTTCCAATTTAAGAAATCGAATTTGAACTGAAATAAACCCTACTGTTAACTTTTCCCCTATATCAGATTTCCCGCTTAAGACGTTTTCCAGTAAAAGAAGTAGAATCTTATGGTCCCAAAATACAATTATAATGTCATTTTTCCCGCTTAATAAGTTTTCAAGCTGCGATCCATGTATCAATAACTGAAAAGGATATAGAATTTACAAAAAATCATATGCCACAAAGGAACTGTGATTTCAAAAGTGGAAAGTGACCTTTGACCCGAGTGAAAATTGTAAAACAATTGTATATACCTGTAATTATACAATCATAAGACTAATGATGAGAAAGGAGTTAGCAGACAAAAGCACAACGTACAATTTCAATATCATAGAAAGTTAGATTAGGTCAAGTTTCGCTTGAGTTCGTGAGCTTTTGTCCTAGAACCCGAAAAATGGACCTTTTTCGGGAACCTTATCCAACTTTCTATGATATTGAAATTGTACGGTGTGCTTTTGTCTGCCAACTCCTTTCTCATCATTAGTCCTTTGATTGTCTATAGTTACAGGTATATACACTTGTTTTACAATTTTCACTCGGGTCAAAGTTTCAAAACTATTTCTTTTCTGAGAAATAAATACTTCATGTACGTCTGAGAAATAAATACTTGATGTAACATTAAAAGAAAAAGTTCATAACGCGAATTAGGTGTTATTTCTGCGCTTAAGAAGTTCAAAAACTCCGGTCCATTGACAAATTTCTTAACATGGTAACCTACTAAGTGCCCATGTAGTATTGTGGGACTCGGCCCGCCAGGTAATTGGTATTAGTTTTTTTGGAACTTATTAATAGGGTTCTACTGTGTGAAATGCATTTTGGAAACGTATACAAGGTATTTACAGTTCCTAATGCAGATTTTTTTCTTCTTTGCTGAGCGGATTTTCCAATTTCGGATTATCCGGAATTTCGAATTTTTATGGTTTAAACTCTAGACCATATCACAAATGTAGATTCTTGCATATATTAAAAATGAAGCACTTTACTGGTGGTTTTCAGGACTGCCACCGTTTATCAAATACGAAAGTCGTGTCATCTCATCTTTGACCATAAAGTCACACTTTACCAGAATGAATCTTCAAGATTCTGATGCAAAAGCATTTATTCCACATTTATAGAATTTACATCACCTTGCAAACCATACTTCATTCAAAGCTTTAGATTGCGCAACATAACACTCCATTAAAAGCAGTTCATCAAAGCCAATCAATGCAAACGTAAACAATAACAACTTCCAATGACCGGATTCAAAACATTCAAAAATGCCAGCAGTATCAAAAACAAAAGCAGCCGACCAAAAGACAGTCGCTGTGCAATTGTAGTAGAACAGGAGACCTCTCAAGAAGAGCAGGTCAGCGGTCATTTCTGAGATACCCGATGCACCGTGTCCACAAAAATAGCCACGTTATCGGGGTCCATGTCAGGATAAATACCATGACCCAAATTGGCGATGTAACGCTCGGTACCAAATTTCTGCACCATCTTTTCCACCTCCTTCACTAGAGATTCCTGTACAGCATATGCAAAATACACTCGTGAATTGCTGCCAAGAGCTCGAGCATGCATATTTACGTAAACTAAACATTTCTCCAAACATTTGAAAGAAATAATCCCAGTTCTCAAATTTTCTTCACCAATAGTCAAAGATGTGATGGTAAAATATAAAAAAATATGGAATTAAACCAACCTTTGGTGCGTACAAAGCACAGGGATCAAGATTTCCTTGAAGTGTGACCTGGTTCCCGACGATTTCTCTAGCCTTCTGGGGGTCGATCGACCAATCCAAACCCACTACCTCGTAGCCGCTTTTTGATAATGGTCCCAGAGCATAATGAGCACCCTTCGCGAAAATAACCTGGCAAACAAAAAGTGAGAAGCAATGTAACTTTTCGTAAAAAATTTAAAATGTGGATAAAGTATATGAGTTTTTGTACGCATTTATTATGATTATATTGGAGTTTTGGATTCCAGTAAAATTATCAGATTAATCGGTAATCTATTGTATGACATACTCAAGAATTTGTTTTTAATAATCCGCATTGTGCTTCTATAAAAATTTTGAATTACCCTTACCCTGGTTTCAAAACCAAATATTATATCAGACTTTTCTGCAATCTATTATTTCAAATTTGGAAATTCAGGAAAGCCAACTTACCATTGGAACATCTTCCAATTTCCTCTCTTGTAGTCCCTTCTTCACTTTTTCACGTATTTGAATAATATAAGGAAGACAAAAAGTCTCAAAGATGTTAGGACCATAATGCTCAGCATGACTTTCAAACACTTGAAGTAACTAGAAAAGAAATATTACCACAAATAAATAATCTTTTCGGCTTGTGTGCTAAAATGACACAAAAAAACACATTTTTTCAAAAAATTCTACCTGTGCTCCAGCAGCTGCCTGTCCTATCAAGTGATCAACTATGACATCTGTTAAAATTTGAAGGAGCTTATGACAAGCCTCTGGATATCGATATAGCCAAGCCTTGCTTTTTGACAAGGTTCGTGATCCCATTCCTTCAATCATGTAGTTCATTAAAATGGTCTATTTCATAAATAAGAACAGATTTTTGAAAACTACAGTCAACCCCTTAATTATCTTTGAAAACACTAGCAAGCTTGTACTAACTTACAGGTGCACCACTAAAACCAATTAGTGGTACTTTCCCATCCAAAGCTTTTCTGGTCATTGTAATAGCTTCATACACATAACCAAGTTTGTCCTGTACATCTACTTTAGTTGCCAAATTTTCTAAATCTTTTGGCGTTTGAAGAGGATGAGGCAAATACGGTCCCTAAAATTCATAAATAGATTTATTTGCTGCCTAATATCGCATATGGTAAGGAACAAAAAATCAGTAATTTACAATCGACTAACAATGCCTTTACGCATTTCTACAGTCATTCCCAACGCCTGAGGAATCACCAAAATATCCGAGAAGATGATAGCAGCATCCAAATCAAATTTCTTAATAGGCTGGAAAATACAAATATATAAATTTTAAAATAAAACCAACTCATAGATTTGGTGAGGGAAATCCTGAGTACACCAATACCTCGCTTTACGGCCTTGATACGCTCCGGAAAAGTTGGCCGTATAGCGAAAAAGCCGTATAACGAATCAATGTTGTTTTAATGTTAGCCAAATCAGACTTTGCACTTTTTTTATATACAGCATTTTTTTTTTGGCTGCTATAACGAAACATTGTGGGCCATAAATCGAAAAAGTGCAATAATTAAAAAAACTGCTATAGCGAGGTATAGTTGTACTAGATTAGGGGTAAGAGGGTTGTGCGTCATAGTCTGGGTAGTGACCACCACTGTGTAATATTCCTGAAGTAAAAAAATAATAATCCGGGGTTCTATGGGGTAAAAGTGTTTAGAAATTCAATTATTCTGCAGCAAAAGTGCAATTTTTAAGGTTATAATGTGATTTTTATGAATTAAAATTACAATTTTTCTGTTTAAATAATATAATTTTTTTGCATTACAAGTGAGATATTTCTTAGACAAAAATGCAATTTATGATCCAATTATTGGATCGGCCGGTCTGCATAATACTGGCGATAATATATTATAGCCAAATTATTTCAAATACACACAATGTATTGACCCAATACACCACCCTAAAAATGCAATGACACATACGGTCTTGCAATATGTTGTACAGTATATTTAAGGGGTATTTACACATATAAAGGGTTTCGTGACTAAATTTACACTGTTTAAATGCTGTATATGTTATCTTTACAAGGCATAACCCCAAAACCAAGATTTCAAAACTTTTTTTGCCTGTTCTTTCTCAAATGCCACGTTTTATCTATAAATAGACTGTAATAGATATAAATAGATAGATAATAATACCTTATAAAAAAGAACTTTCATAAGATTTTTTTACTCTTTGAAAAACAATTTCTATAAGATCTATTCATCTAGATAATTAATTATCTTGGTTAGCATACATTATATCTTTTAAGCTAGTCGGTTATGAAAATCTGCAGTAAATACCTGCAATGTTACTTCACAAACCAAAGACGGAGTGCGGCAAACCTCAAAGAAATCATGCTTCTCACTTACAGCCCGATATTCTGAAACAAAGCGACCCCAAAGCAATGTCTAGAACAGATTTTTAACCACAAAATACACAGCATCTTCTGTTCTAAAGAGTTCTTATAATATTTAAATTACCTGGAAGATATCGGCCAGCTTGCCTCATTATCCATACGGGCACTTTCTCGGTGGGCAATCCCTTGGCTGCCCGCAAAATCAAATCATTCTTAAGCGGAGGAAAATCCTAGAATACATGATTAAAACAGTTCAACATTCAAATGCAGTTTGAAACGCCACTTAAAATAAATAAAAAACTAAAAGATAAATGCCAAAATGACTTGCCATGTTGGGAACGAGCACTGCCAAGTCGGCAAGACACGAGCAACAGCTGTTCACTAGCGACCTCTAAAGCAAAAATCTTTTTAAACAATATTAACAAATTTAAACAATATTTCTAAGAATCTATTTGCTTATTATTAAGTAAATACATTTTCGCAATTAGTGTCGCAGTTGTTTAAAATATTAGTTAACTAATAACAAAACATCTGATGATTATGCAATTCATATAGCAAGTTTTATAATAAACCAATAGTTGCGTGTGTGCTACTCTGTGTATATCGAGCAGTGCTGTCCAATTTGGCACCTATAAATTCCCTATAAAAAGGCGGGAATTTTGAAAATATTAATCAAAATCGCTGATTATTCTGCAATTTTAAAATTATAGACTGCAATGAATTTTTAACGATCATTTTAATTGCAGTTAAGTACATCTGATAATTTAAACTTTAAACATTAGCTTATCACTACCATCTAACAAACAAAACTATCATGTTAGTTATAATAGTATTACGTTTTCTAGATTTGTATTTTTTTAAAATGCTGTAAAAATTGCAGAAACTGTATTTAAAATATTTTAACTAGTTTAAAAATATAAACTTAACAATGCCATGACAATTTTTTAAAACATTTCTCTTATTTTTAAAATGCTTTATATTTCAAATGAAGTGATGTTACGAAAATAAGATTGCATTGACAAAGGCAATTGAACGAGTAGAAAATATTTCTATAAAATCTTTACTAATTATTCCAAAACAGTTTCCAAGCTGCGAATTACTACATTTGTCCACCATGGAGTCGATTTAAACATTGTTGGCAACACTTCCTACATAGTAATTTCCTCGTTAGCCTATATTTATTTTCTAATGAGACACATTCTTAATGGAGGTCCACAATAATGACTAGCGCATATAGAATAAGTTGAGCTAAAACACCTTCACATTTGACATTTGCTTCTCAATTTCATAAAATCCCATGATGTAAATCCTAACTACTCGCAATATTCACTTCATAAAAGGAGAAGAGCTTTTTCAAAATTAGTCCATTGTAAATACATTAGAGCTAGAGTTTCATTTTAAAACACTGGAAATTAGGCAACTTCTTTGTTCAACGTGCACCCACGCGAGACTGCGGTTAAAAACATGCTTAAGCACCGGGGGCGTATGAAGGGCCCTTTGAGATGAACTGACCCAATATCTAATGCCAAAAGTCACGTGGTTAGTATACGAAAATAGGCCGCATTGCTCTCAACTATATTGCTAATGAAATATTAAATCGTAAGTCCATAGAGTAGCAAGAATTGTATTAATGCTTGCAAGTTATAGACATGAATTTGAAGGAATTGTATTTTGGCATTTCCACTTGTAAATAAAATCAGGAAATCAGGACATCAGCCAAAGGTCAGCCAGTCTTGCTCGACTTTTGACCATTCTCATTATCAACTCCAGATCTGTATGATTTAATATAAGAAAAACATTCCTAACGACATCAAAGGTGATGTGAGGTCTAGTTACCATGGACCTGATTCTCCTCGACTACTGCCTATAATTCGTAGCAAACAAGCTTATTGATTAGAAAAATAATGCGATTATTTGCTGGGAATTTCGTGAGGAAAACAAAATTTCGCCATCAAATCAAACACCAACAACATGAGTCGATCATCATTAAATAGCCGCCCATAAAAAGGAGATATCCCACTTTCCGTGCAATTGCACTTATTCAATTACAGGAGCATAAGGGGCAACGGCAATGACGCCATTAAAGGTTAGAGTGACGTCACATGGCAGGGGGTAGATTCGTTCCTAAAGTTCAGTCGAGGTTGGTAAACATGACCGTGAAACACTTCTTTCCTTCATGAACACGTCGATGGCATATGGTATTGATTATTAGGCCATTGAAGTGTCACATCACTGTTCTATTTACAACACATGACTTTCAAACTCAAACACATGAAATTCCTTCGTACATGTTTCATGTTTCCCTTTAAAAGGTTGACGAAGTAACAACTGTTTCTCAATGTTCAATGGAACAAAGAGACCATTGAACATTTCTATTTATTTTTTTCTTAAGTGAAATTAGTAAGCTACTACTGTAGTTCATTTTTTGTGAATTAGTAAAACAGTTAAATTATTTTCTTATAGCAGCTGGGTTGGCGGCATGGTCCTTTGACCTATAGAAGAGGAAATGATAAAAAAAAAAAAAATCTTAATGGAGGCGGCTGTACAAATAAATTTAGAAATCCCAAATAAACAAGATCCAGAATACATTAAACTATGAACATAGTAGTAGGTAGAATGATCAATAGCTAGTAAAAGTAGTAGGTTCTACATGTGGCGTTTCCACAGAATTGGATTTTCAGTCACTTTTTAATCTATTTCAGTTTAGTTTTTGTTTTAATATTTAAATAATTTAAAATGGGGCTATATCTTCAGCCAAACTTATTTCCACCAAAAATCGCATATCCGAATTTATAGTAATTACTTTAACTAAGTTGTCAGTCACATTATTCACATTATATGACATATGGGCCAATAAAAAAAAACGTTCTCGAAATTCCTTCAAACATTGACCGCCCTCCTACCCCTGTCCACAAAGTGTCCAATTTCAGTTCTCCCCCCCCCTCCCTCTCCCCGTTATCCTCATAGACGTCCTCAATTTTTTTGAAACGTAGGGTGTCCGAAAATTTAGGCATACACAAATTTATCATAATTCCAGAAGTTTTAAAAATTAAAAGTGCATTTGGGACTGGGGACATTTCTTCTAGTGTCCTTTTTCCCTTTCACTGACTTTTAAAACTCAATTAAACAGAAAAACCCAAACTGAAAAAGGACATCATTAGTGGACGTCCTTAATGACTCCCCCTCCCTCACCCTGTCCACATTCCAGCAGACCCCCTAACGCCTCTTGAGGATGTCCTTTTTGAATGGCCCCGTACTATATCCAGACCACTATACATTGTACCAGACACAATGAATTTGATTTAAATCGATACATTTTTACATATTTTTATACTGTTTCATAAAGTTAGGATTTATCTAATTTGCAAAGTCCCAAGGATTATTTTTGTACCACCCTATACCGGCTATTCCTTTGTTCCCCTTGAAATGGGCCAACCCACGTGACTCCAAATCTATCAATGATTGCCCGCATTCAGGGGCCTAGCTTAAAGAGGAACCCAATAATTCATTTTAACACATTTCACACCTCACATTTGCCATTGATGAAAATTAATTATTGGATTTTCATCTCTAAGATAACTTGTGAATGATTTTGGCAATATTTTAGATAAATTAATGTTTATTTCTGTAAACACGTCCATCCTGAAAAACTAATCTAATGATAATTTGTTGTTTTTGATAATACAAATCAGTGACCAGTTGAGAATGACAAGTAAATGACACAATTATTCATTTTAACTTATTGATGAGCTGATATTTCTCACATTTGCCATTGATGAAAATTAATTATTGGATTTTCATCTCTAAGATAACTTGTGAATGATTTTGGCAATATTTTAGATAAATTAATGTTGATTTCTGTAACACGTCCATCCTGAAAAACTAATCTAATGATAATTTGTTGTTTTTGATAATACAAATCAGTGACCAGTGCAGAATGACACGTAAATGACACAATCATTCATTTTAACTTTATTTCTCACATTTGCCATTGATGAAAATTAATTATTGGATTTTAATCTCTAAGATAACTATTTAGATAAATTAATGTTGATTTGTGTAACACGTCCATCTTGAAAAACTAACCTAAAGATTAATTTATTGTTTTTGATAACTCAAATCAGTGACCAGTTGATAATGACAAATAAATGACAAGCGTGACATTTCACATTCCATAGTTACAAGTTGTCTGTAGGGATTGAATGGTTTTGTCTGAAATGGGTAAAGCTATACAGGTCCAAAGTCCTAAGTAAACACCCATCAGCCTTAATATTTTCATAAGCACTAAAATGGTGGCAGTGGTGACAATGTCCACTTATCCCATCATTCCCGCAATACACAGAAGAATTCACAGGAGGGGAAAATACCATCGGAGTCAACGTTGTGCTTACAATGTCCTTCGACCTAGGGCCCCTTTGATGCTCAGAAAAACAGCCATTTTGGCACGGAGCATTGACGTCACCACCGCCGCGTGTCTCTCCGGATCACCACGATCAATTCAGGCTCGACCCATTGGTGGAGCGTTAGGGCGAGGCGTAGGAGCGCAATAGCGGGGTATAACAAGCATCAATGAGGAAAAAGACGTAGTGCGCAGTCGCGATGCAGGCGGAGTGGCACGGTGACGGTTCAGTGCCAGATTACCCGTTGCCCAAACGAAAATCGGGCGAGGAAGACGCACGGGCATGGAGTCCTCACCCACGTGCCGGACACCTCGGCACGGGTCAAGGTGGCCCGAGTCAACGTTGACCAGCACCGGACGAAAGTGAACCCCAACCATGGCCGCCCTGACACACCATCCACCGCACGAGAAACCACCTCGTCAGGTAGGGAAAACAGTTTTTCGCTTTTTTTCCCCATCCTTCCCCACTTCCTAAGTCTTCCTCAGTCATGTGTGGACTGACGGTCAAGCATCAGGAAAGAAGCATCCGAATCCAGATTCTGGATTTTAACGCTGCCGCCATTCTGTTGAGCACCTAGCAACAATCCGAATCTCTGATTTCTGAATTTTTGGTAACCGGTTAGGATTTTCAAGCATCTCGATCTGGTTCTAAGGGCAGCACACCTGTCCAGGTGTTTGATTTTCCTAATTTCAGAATGTGGGGAGGACAAAAATGAATCCATAATTTTTAAATTTTGATTATTTTCATGAAAATAATCCTCCGAAAACAGAGGATGAGAATAAATAAGCGACAGTGGAAAATGTCTGTTGACTCCTCCATTTGCAAAAGTCGTTACAGACGGTTATCAAAAAAACCTGGAATGAGGAAAATTCAAACAAGTGTTTGTTCCGATTTGTTCCTGGAAATTTTTTCCTCTCTTCTACCTGATCCAACTAGGCTTAATCGGTTATTAAAATAGGTTCTATCACACAGGTTGTACAAAACTCAACCGATGATATATCCATAAAGTCTAGTCTCACGTTTAGTCAACAGCGTTAGCCTTTTGACCTCATAGCCTGATAAAATGCACTAAATGGCAGTTACGCGAAACAATGACGTCAATCATTTCTAAACTTAAACGATCGTTGTTCATATGAATTTCTGATTATGAAAATGACCACGCAATTTCAAATGATTTTTATTTGGTCTCCTACCACTCACATTTCGTTCCATAAACCTGTAACTTAAATTATGGGTGCGTTTTTAAAGTAAGGGCCGTTTTAATAAACCAAAAAGAAATTATAGTAACAGAAATCTACACTTTTAAGTTATTTTTCCACATACATAACAGTGAATTTCACATATTTTTGGTACTAAATTATACATTTCTATATCCCTTGCCCAGCTGTTATCCTGCCGCGTAAGTCGATTTACAGCCGTTAGCCGTTACACTTCCGTTTCACCGCCATGACCTATACTTGCACCTTAATACCCACAAATTACGTCAAAATCTCGCCACCAATGAGATTTCCGTTTGTCGCAGAATACTTTTAATACCCTTCTCACAATGTCACAATTGTGAAATTGTAAAAATGCCATTTTTAAGAACGTCTGGTTTAATTTTTCCATTAAATCACCTGTGACCGACATCATGCCCAGTCTGACACCATTGCCTGAGATTATTGTCGCTGTTTGGCCAATAAACCTCACAAAGTTTCCTAAAAGAATTTCAGTAGAAAATAGGATCACAGCACAAACCTCACAGTTGGTGCGATTATTATTTTACTACACGAATTATAACTCACTCACACAGTAGTCACACGTGACATCAGATAGAATATTAGCTGATAAAACTGGTGGACAGCTAGCTACCAAGTCGTATAACGATACACTGTAAAAACATAGTCTTATTTTAATGCTGATTTTATGACAGACATTTTTTGTAAGACAATTAAAGAAAATTAAGATACTTTTAATGCCATTTTAGCATCTGAAACTCATTTTCAGTTACAATACACGTCCTTAGAAAAAAACGAAATTTTAGATGACTGAATTTAGTCACCTAAAATGTTATTTAAGTTGCAATTCATGTCTTTATTTATAAAAATAAATACTTCAGTCATTCAAAATGACTTATTCGAAGATAGGATTATGCCAAGTTGCACATATATAGGATTGGTAGGCAGCGGTGAAAATTTACAAAACGGCCCTTACTTTAAAAACGAGCTGGAAAATGATCCACCATTGTGGCACTTAGATGTGTTAATTTATCTGCCAGATGAGTAAGCGAGATATACATGTAAAAGAAGATGTTCAAGATAAGATGGAGATTTAGTGAAATAGAAAAAAATATACATAGAGAATTCTACATATATTATTTACGAATGTGCACCAAGTATAAAATCAACGCGATATTTGGGACTATATTTTGTATGATCGAAACCTCTACAAAAATTATCACTATTTACGTCAGTGTTGAAATGCGTGAATGACGTGAATTGAACGTCACGCAATGCATCCGTGTTCAATTATCGATCACATGTAATGTGTTTACGTCGGGATGCTGCATACAGGGCTAATCAAAAATGATACTCTTTTCAATATTCCTAAACTGGTTGCTATAGATGACAACCATGCAACTGAATACCTAAGTTAGATCTTTTATAATATTACTGATATTTTCAGATTAATGAGAACCTATCATATTAACTATCTGGGAAGAAAAAACTATGTGGACATGTAATAGCCATATTTGACCCTTGATGGGTTCTACATAAGCCATGTTTCTTGACAAAAACTAGGTAATGATCGTAGGTATCGTAGGTATCCTAGGTATCGTAAAACGTGGATACTTTTAAGTCAGTTTTTGGTGTTTTTTTTAATTCTGAAAAACTGTTCAATAATTACGTACACTCAACCCTTTATCCGAATATGGCATCATTTTACTCTCTGATTAACAAGTCACATCAATTTTGGCCCAAAGTTATCCCATCATGTGGGTAACTTTAGACTAGGGCATTTTTCCCAACTTTTCTCTGCGAAAAATAAAACAAAAACATGTTGATGCTTACTTTCCGAGTTAAATAGAAATAAAATGTACAATAAAATGATCAAAATTGCAGAAACAAGTTTTTGTCACCCCGCCCATGTCTGGTTTTCGTCTAACTTAGAAAATAGATTTACGTATAAATGTTTGATATTCATATGGATAGTAGTGAGTTCATGTAGGAATCACTATATTGACCTGTTTTATTAGCAGGGGTATCAGTTTTTCCACTCGAGATGATAGTTTGACGACATTGGCGTAAAAACAAAACAAGTGTCCCAAAAAAATGGCCGTAATTTAGAATACGCTGAATTTGGAATTTTGAGAAGTCACCAGAATATGACAGAAGAATGTTTCTCTCCAACTAGCTGAAACCCATTTAAGACATTCCTACTGGACAAAACTATGACTGGCCCAAAGCTACCACCCCTGTCCCAAAGAATCCACACTTTCACTTCACTAAATTAAATTGTTAGAAGTTTGTGGATAAACAATCCAAACAAACTTTCCACATCACATAGTTAATGAAATATTTGTTCTATAAACAATAAGCCCTTGTAACCTCACAAAAGATATATAATAGTGCCTACATGTTGTGTACTATGTACGAGTTTAATGCAAAGATATCCACACTGCACTTCTGAAAAATATTTAAAGATCAAATTTAGTTTTTTTCTGATTTGTCAATTATCATGCATGAATTCGTGGAAATCAATATTTAGTTAGGTTGCAGTAGCTTCCTACGAGCTGTCGCAGACATTGCCCCGACTAGAATCCATACAACAGACAAAAACGAATCATCCAAGACTCAGATTCGTGTTTTATAAACAACAATTAAATTCAGTAGACACCCACTGAGATTTTACATCGAATCACTCCCACGTTAAACGTAGATTAGGTTAAACAGAGATCAAGACACAAGCTGCTATCAACACCGATTTCGGTACTATAATGAGGTAATTTCTGAAATTTTAAACTGATTTTTATTGCCTGTGACATTATCCGGAAATTGAGTGAAAGAAAACCTTTCCACATTTTGGTTGAGTGATCAAAGGGTTAAAAGTGATTTTAATTGGTCGGAATTTGGTGCAACCTGTTCCGCATCACACATAACTAAACATGAATGAGTAATCAAAGGTAGACACTTTTTCACACGGTTAACAACAAAAACCACCATTTTAACTGAGGTCAAAGTGGTTGTTGACCTATTAGGCACAGATTCAATCCCTTCGAAGTAGTGAGATATGTCGGAAATAAAAAAGGGTTTCCTCGAAGTAAAATCAATAAAGAGGACACATATAACCTCAGACTTTAATGGAATGTTAAACACGAGTATCCTCTTGAAATTTTAACCGTGGTTAAAATTAAATCTTGCTCATATTAACAACAGACTACACAAGACTAGTAATGATTTAACTTTCGTCTATTACTTAAAATAGGTTTTAATCGAGGATTTACGTTAATCAAAGGTTAAGATGCCACAACAGGTTTGGAAAATTAATTCGTTACATGCAATAATTTATCAAAGGGCTTTAAGTAATACGCATAAAATAAATACATAAATTAGTTAAATTAGAGATTACATATTTACTTGGATATTATGGAGTAACCAACGTTAACAGCATTAAATTGTACGCCCTATTTTTCATGACTTTCCAGGAAACGTTGAATAACTACAGTATATTCGAGTCATAAAGTCAAGCTTCGCATTATGAGAAGATCGATATCATGTGCCCTAGATAAATGCCTCATAAAAGCACCGTTATCCCTTTTTTAAATAAAAACCCTAAATTATAATGGATAAAAGTTGCTATGGACACTTGTATGCCACTAATGCAACTGTTTGCTTTAGTTTGTTTTTTTACTAAATCCACCAAAAAGCAACTAGTGTTAAGATAAAATAGGCTCGAGTTTTTACTATGCGATGTTTTGCAGAATAAAATCTACTTCCATGTTTAATTTATACATTTAATAGCAATAAATCAGAAATATTTTCTTTAATAAATACGAAATGAAATATTGTAAATTATTTACACTGATATTTACAGCAAAATTAATCTTAAATACATTTTATACACTACATAAACTATAAACGTTATTTTAAATTGCTTATTTATGTGAACATAAACCAAAAATAAAAATTTCCCAATTTGTAACAAATTTAAAAGAAGCTATTTTGAAATTAAACCGTACCATAAATATCATCGATACATTGTATAAAACTTGGGTATCTTACTATTTAAGTATATTAAACCATACATTTTTATGTAATAATCTTTCTAAGCAATATAGACTTACTTTACGGTTGTTTTTAAATTGAATATTATGAATTACTTTTGTGTCACCCTGTAGTGCGGTATCTTACATAAGCTTATTCTAAGAACTAGGTTGTGGGCGTACTGTTAGATGTACCTGAAGTACTGTTTACAATCCGATCACAATTTTGAGGATTTAGTAATAACAGCACCTAGTTTGGTTAATAGAAAAAGAAGGGGGGAAAAAAACAGACTTTCGTTACAAAGTTAATTCGGCGCGTTTCAATTTCGGTAAATAATGAAGAAAAATTGGGTCAATTTATATAGCAGAGCGTTTAAGAAATTTCCGTTGATGAAAACGAGACGGAAGGAGGATCGTTTCCTCATGTGGCACTAAATGTCAAAGCGTGGGTGGAAATGGCCGCTAGTTTAAAACCCACGCAAATGTGAGAACTCGAAAAGAGCAAAAGAGACGCATTCTTAGCTAGAGTTTTGTTAATTATTTCATATCAATCGAAGGCATAGGCGAAAAATTAATGGCTGCCCCTACAAAGAGGCAATCACCGTTAACAACGGTGTAGTGCGGGTTTGCACATATAGGCGACATGGAAAAAGAGCGCTATAAAACATACCATCACAACACCAGTCATGATCACGTGGCTAGACCAAAGTCATATTACTTAAGTATTCAACTCTTTAATGCAGTTTACCAAAATTCACTTGGAATTACTATCATAATTTTGAAGTCTCTGGTGAAAAAAACAATAAATTGTTATTTGGAACGTTGTTTTCTATTGGTATCAATAGAAAATTTCTATTGGTTTTATTGGTTTCAATTGTTTTCTATTGTTTTCTATTGTTCAGCCAATACATCTAAACCATAGAAGTCACTAGCAGCCAATAGAAGTCAATACAGGAACCATAGAAAACAATTAAAACCAATAAGTGTCGAAATAACAATAGAAATCTCTATTGGTTTCTATTGTTTTTTTCACCAGGGGTATTAGAGTAAAATACCGTATATCATCGATTGTAAGACGCAGTACGATCAATAGAATAAAAGTCTTGGTTCTAAGAAAAATACACTCGGAATATCTATTTATTAAAATTTTTTGTTTTTAATTTACTGACATCAGGAATATAGAAACATATCAAATGTAAATAATGCACACATGAAGAAGGAACTTGAAGGTGTAAAAAATATGCGAAAAATATAATTGCTGAACACGTGCATCCACGTGTAATTGCTGAACACGTGCATCCACGTGTAATCGCTGAACACGTGCATCCACACGTAATTGCTGAACTCGTGCAGCCACGTGTAATTGCGTCTTAGAATCGCAGGTGTGTCAGAAGGTGCATCCACGTGTAATTGCTAAACACGCGCAGTCACGTGTAATTGCTGAACACGTGCATCCACGTGTCATTGCTGAACACGTGCATCCACGTGTCATTGCTGAACACGTGCATCCACGTGTCATTGCTGAACACGTGCATCCACACGTAATCTTTGAACACATGTATCCACATAAACGTTCTTGGTCACATGTATCCAGATGTAGGAGATAATTATGTTTGCAAGTAGCTGGATGCATGTATTTGGCGATTATCGCCTTAAGTTTATTTAGATTATGACACACTTGTGATTCTAAGACACAACCAATTTTTAGAGATGTTTTATGGTGAAAAAAGTGCGTCTTATAAGTGATGAAATAAATACACGTTTCTTAATGAAAATAGAGCTAGTTTTTTTTCTTCATAATTTCTATGAAATCTCACCTTCATCTTATCATTGTTTAACTGACTTTATTGAAACTGTAACGTTGTTAATAGATAACTAAGTGATATTCGATCATCTGCAACACTTAACCTTCACTTAATCGAATTATACATAGTGCAACTGGCGATAGCAAATTAGATTTTTAATGCAACCTTTATAAAACAGGGATCAAAGATGTCAGAATATGGTCAACAACGCAGCCGATTGCTTTTATTGGTCATAGCATAAACATCATGAAAAAATAACCGTCCATTAATTTAGGAATGGAGTTACTGTACTTAATCTATAACACCCAGAAAGCTATGGATAATATTGACTAGTGATTACAATTGAAATTGTTATGATTCGTACTTCAAGAAATGTCATTAAAATTAATCGTTTCCACCCTCAAGTGGTTGTTGTTGGAAAATATTCAGTGGAACGATAGTGCAGATATAGTTACTGTAGCCCAATGTTTCGACACACTAATTGGGGCCATTCAAAAAAGACGTCCCCGAAATTCCTTAAAAAAATAATCCAACCCTAATCACTCTCCATTCCCCCATCCTCGGTCCACATGGTGCCCATTTTAGCCCAGATTCCCCCTCCCCCGTCCACATTTTTGTCCATTTCAGCCCAGACACCCCCCTCGCCTTACTTTTTTTTTTGAAAAGTAGGGTGTCCAGAAAATTTGTTGGAACATCTAAGGGGCCATTCAAAAATTATGTCACGCCTAGGGGGTTGGGTTGTTTGTTTTTTTGTGATAATTGTGTCCAAGGGATGGGGGAATTGTGACTAAGGGGTGGGTGGGTGTTTAAAAAGAGGCAAAAAAGTGTGACATAAGTTATGGATCACCCCTAAAAGCCCATCCAATAAATTTCCAAGCACACGTTTCGTTTACCAATTCCTCAACATTTTCCAAAAAATTCTGATTAACGGAAATTTCTTGACCTCGAAGGGAAATTCCAGCATAAGATTGGTATTTAACACAAAGTTAGTCATAATTTCCCACTTTCCAGACATTTTAAAAATTCAAGTACATTTAGGACTGGAGAGACATTTCTTCTGGTATCCATTTTTCACTGACCTTTAAAAATTAAACAAAAAATCCAAAAATTGAAAGTTACCATCGTTATTGGACGTCCATAATGGCTTTCACCCTCCCCCCATAATGACTTTCGCCCATGAATACATCAAGAAATGTAATGCTACTTGTACATGTTCAGACTTTTCATTTTCAATCACCAGTGTTCAATTTCATCGGTAAGATTTTCCAAGAATAAAAATATATATTTGTTTTTTTAATGCAGAACTGAAGTGCCTTATTAAGAGACAATGGAAGCCACCAGCCCAAGCATCAATTCACCAACGGTGCGTTCAGCAGTGAGTAACTCCCTTAATATCCTTCTCGTTAAACCAATGTTGGAAATGGCGAGGGGGAGAAAAAAAAAGAGGGGTGGAACCAGAAATGATGAAAAAATAAACAGTGTCATCCTCGCCCCATCGATCGCTTGCATGTGTGTCAACTGACGTAATGATGACGTTTTTGTGTCTTTTGTCCCTACAGGTGTCCCCTGTCTACGGCTCCAACGATAAGACCGAAGTGACCATATTCGTATTGCTCACTGGCATCCTTGCTGGACTCTTATTGGTTGTTATCGTCCTTTGTATATGTAAATGCTGCGTCAAAACCAGCAAACCGCTCAAAAGGTAACTATTTTTTACCTGGACTCCTACCTGTGCATGACGACGTATATGGATGACCCCTTCCAGTCAAAGTAGCCCATTGAGCAGATTCGTACTGTTCATAAAAAACGTAATCCGGGTGGAAAAGACATTATATGGCTTGGGTGGGCCACACTCAACTCTTAAGATGGCCATGTCTAAGACATATTTAGTCCTTGATGTGCCATGTATGGCCATATATGGTCATATTTGGGCCTTGATGGACCATAAACCTAATCCGGGTGGAAAACGCCATATATGGTCTGTGGGTCAAACTTGGCTCTTAACGGGGTTTGAAACCCTATCCTTTTCAATGGGAAAATTTGCAACGACACTCACCGTCAAACAAAAAGAGATTA
>JAQGBW010001278.1:0-27724 GCA_034698625.1 Julus scanicus
TCAGGTTTTCACCACAAAAATATTTCCATGAATCACCTCACTTGTAGATAACATTTGAGCAAATTCTTCGAAAATGTTCCCATAGTTTATTTTCGACAGCAATAAAAATCACGCAACCAATCCACAGTCTGAAGAATGAATAGCAGGTATCAAAGTCAAGATAACTTAGCAGAGGTGTTACGGCCATGAACCCCCCAAAAAAAAAGTTGCAAAGGGGAGATGGGGTTTTCTCCGTATAAGTCTCTGCCACGGTTAAGAAAATAATACACCTTCTTCTTGGACTGAAGGAATTTCTAAATTACTTCCTGCTTTAGCCTTGGATTTTGCAGGCTCACCTCCGCTGCCGTTACGCCTACATCGTCCAAACATGCCCCCAGAGCAATGTCTAGTTTTTATGTAGTTTCGCCTCACTTTTTACTACCATCCACCTTGTTATTAATATTTACATGTAATAAGCATTGCATTTTGCACTACTGCTTAAGGCTCGTCCGTAACTATTTTTTTTTTTTTTCCAGGGAAAAATTTAGCAAAATGACACCGCTGTGGATTACAGTACGCTGGAAAAAAATAAATAAAGGCGTTCCGTTCGTAAAATCACGCGAGAAACTACGATAATCTCGTTACTTTCTCTAAACAATGTGGCCATTCAGGAGCTTTAAATATCCTTTATATATTCACAACTGTCAGCTGGTATAAGTTTCAACAACTGTTCCTCCCATTGTCAATAAATTATCAAAATTAACAAATTAAGCCCTGCAAATCAGCTGCTTTTTAAGAAATCTCATTTATCCATAATCGTCACAGTGATTTCTAGGTGAACGCAATTTGGTGGAGATTTTTTTTTCACTTCTTATACGAAGGCCACCACCATCTGTCATAATAAATCGGCAAATTGGTAGTCATAAAAGCCACCTATATACTGCTGGCAATATTTTAAAGTATACCTCAAAACGCCATGGCAATAATTTTAATAATAACGTTTGCAGAAACAAACAAATTGCCGAAACGTACAACATTTTTGATAGGTTTCCCTACCCGAAACTTGAGGTACACCTCTCGTATAAAATGTTAAAATTGCAATTGTTATTCGTCCCCGTTGTTGTAAACGTTCCGAATGGTAAAACTGTAAATTATGTCCATGTCGCTCGAATATGATCGAACATATAACTGTCAAAAGCAGCAAGAAAACTGGAAGCAGGTGAATAACTTTGTACGAAGACCGGGAGTCAGCGAAAGCTAGGGTTGAACACCTTGACATCAATCCAAATAAAACGTAGGGAACGAAACAAACTTTTTTTTTTATTTTTAACGCGAGTAATTACACTTAAAAAAGGGGTACGAAAGAATGAACTGATTAAAAAATCTCATCGAAATTAAAGCCAAATAAAATGGCGCAGGTGGTTGCCATTATCACGCAATAAATTGAAAAGGCAAGGTTAAAAAAATCTCTAAGAAACAAAAAGTACTGCATAGCTATATACTTAAAATGGAGATTTCGATATCGATGTTTGATTGCAGACTTGGAAATTGTATAATCAAGATGGTGCCTAGTTATTTTTCTGTGTAATTTCTAAACTAATAAATGCATGTGCTAATTAATCTTGGTTGGTTGTGTTCTGGTCACATGTTCACATACCCTTTTGCCACCTGTAGTGGTGATCTTGAGACTTGCATCGACTAAACTTTCAGGATTTTGTCAAGGGGTCTGGTAAAGTAAAATTTTCAACTAGCATACATGAGCATGGTGAGAGGCTAGGAGGAAATTGATTACTTAAGCCCAAGCCAAGATGAGTATTTTTAGGCCAATTTTTTACCCTTTGAATGGCCTTAAATAGTCCCTCAGAAGATAAAAAAGTTGTAATTAAAACAATGAATAGAAACCTAATCTTGAGATACGTGCATGAAAAAGAAGAAATACGAAATTATCATCAGGTAATAATTGCATCCGATTAACCTTATCTTTTAAGGTCGATTCACAGTTTTTTTTTTTTTTTTATCTTGGCCTTTTCACTTACGAGAGCGTTTCAAGATTAAGGTAGCCTTCACGCTTCACCATTGAGCAAAGGCTCGTATCACCTTGAGCATTCGCTCAAAACACTTCAAAATACTTATGTGGTTGAAAAGCCGATTTTGTGGTCAGATGAGACAAATTAGGGGCAAAAGTCATTCCAGAGGTATCACGAGAGAATCAGAGAGAATCACGTGCAAGTTACTCCAAACTTTCGCTAGATGGCACTGATACTTTGAAATGAGTACTAAACATCTGAAAGGGGCCATATACATAATATTCAAGTTTATATATATATATATATATGAGCAACATTTTAACATTCAGAAGTGTAAGAAAAAAAATACAGAGCTCTGGCATAATTGAGCTAACGTGATACTTCTGATATTAAAATGGTATTGATACTTTTTGTAAAGCTATTCATTAATGCAGTACATGAGGTATTTTGTTCAGATATATGCCCCCCAAATATATATTTATTATTGAATAATGTAAAGAAAAATACCACAATTGCATTCATTCATTATCAGCAGCAACAAGGAAAAAAATCTAAAGTGTCTTTTGCAAAATCAGCATTGAACATTTTTACCCTGCTTATCGAAAACTACTAAGATAAGTAAGTATCTATACTTTCTTCCAATTCTTTGGTCAGTATCGATCCCTTAGCATTCCAGAATTTATGCTTCGTCCTCAAGTCAGGGTTCTTGTCGACCGTCCCCTTTGCTTATCCATACGAAGCTCCCCAGGGAGTTTTTTTCTTGTTTGTGTGAAAGTTTAAAGCAGCACTGTCAGAGGTTGGTAGTTATACGTATGACGTCGCTTTTTTTTTTCTTCTCCTATTCCTCATTGGTATTCCCCTCGTCGTCCTCCTCCTTCCCTTCACCCCCCTTTAAATGCTCTTCGCTCGGCAACAGCAAACGCAAATTGCATTCATCCGCCCGCGTCCTACTGACCTACTTACTCAATTTTCCCTACACACACAACACGCACACACGGCTTGCCTGCCTGCCTCCTCTCGACTAAAATGGCCGACGAACAGATTAAAACCAAGATTTAAGAGATATAAAAAATAGGAAAAAAGGAGAAAAAAAACAGGCTATGAAAAGGGCGCCTGATATATTCGAGGAAGAAAACGAAACTTTGTTTTTGAAGTGGTTGGAACGCGAAACGAACCGGTTACAACGAATTCCGGGTATTTTTAGACTTCATTTACAAGCTTTCTTGTCGATACTAGTAATTAATATTACAAGCAATGCGTCCCATTAAAGTCGTATCTTGTTTTATCTACATCGAAAAAAATACAACAACAAAAAAAAGGAATACTTAAGCACCACCCTGTATAGGAACACTTAAACCTCCATTTTGATTATCTGTTTTGCATTAACAGGAAAATGAAATTCGAATTAATTGCAAGGGACATTTTCAGAAAGGGTTATTCGTAGCCTCGAAGCAGGAAACCTGTGTCTACACTTAATAAAAGTAAACTCAACAGCAATTTCAAACCATATGGAGTACAAGCTAGGATAGCTTTGAATTTTCTACCATTTTAAAAACAATTGGTCCGACGACAATAATGACAATGGTGATGTGATATCGTGGGAGGTCCAGCAACTAATAACGGTAGCTGAGATACTTGAACTCGAGTTCAAATAAGGGAAAAAACCGTTTAAAAACACATTGATATCCATAAACGCAATTAAATCGTGTCACATTTTGGAGAACAAGATCATAAAGATGGTTAACAGCGTTTCGCTTTAAGTAGACGCTGGTAAACGCCCGTTAAAAATAACACGGCTCATTGATAGTCGAGACACGATCGCGATTATTATTCATATAATTACAATAATAATAGCGCTAATAATACTTCGGACGCAGGGTAAAAAGACATTCAGATTTACCATAGCTGCAGCAAATTACCCATTAAAAACTAATATCAAATGACTCGTTTTGGTACGAGAAGACGCCATCTTGTCACGTCCAAATTGAAAAGTACGGAAGCCCAAGCGGACATTTTTTAAATGTGTCAATTTGTTTGACAAGACAAACATCATTTGGCAACACTTTCACCAAATTTTAACTCGAAACATGAACTCTGTCAGATTTCTAAATATGCAGATTGTCTCTAGTGAAACAGAGAAACAGATGAATAAATATGTAACCGTTATATGTACACTGTTTCGCGTACGAAATCCCGGGATGGTTTTAAGCATGTACCGAAAAACAGTTAAAAAACAAGTACACAGTGTTCAAAATTTGGTACAAAATCGGTCAGGATACAAAAGTGAGGGGGTGTCCGAATAAGCTAAGTAGGAACAAACAACTGGCCGTGCCACACGATTTTTGAAAGTGGCTCCTGCTCGTAAATCTTCGCAAAAAGCGAAATTTTTACGAGATTTCGTTGCCCTGCATCGCGTGTACCGAGAGTGGACTTAATTCCCTTTAAAAGATCGTTAAAATTTCAGACATAAGCGTTTTTCGCACAAACATAGAGGCGCTGGAATGCGTCTGGCGAGCGACCCCCCAAGAGGGGGTCTCAAAAACATCGAATTTCAATTCTGGTCAGGCTTGGCGAGTGCCGTTATACGACCCATTCTGTCACAAAATGACCAAGTCCAAGGCAACAGGGTCGCGGCCAGCAATGGATGGACGCGACTCCGTTTAAAGAGTCGTAAACATTTTAAGATGGCGGCCGGTCGCAAAATGGCGGCCAATGACCGACATTGATCAACGCATGGTTCTTGGGATTAACTGGATTTTTCTGGAGTCGATTTCGTGAGATGCGTATGGAATTTACACACAAGTACCCATTTGGAGATCAATGTGCATGGTTGCAAAGCCACCATCTAGACCCATATTGCATTTTCATCTTAAGATCGATGTGCATGATTGCAAAGCCACCATTTTGAAATTATCATATTCTAAACCAATCTTGCATTTTCCAACGTTGAAATATTTCACTTTCCTCTCAAGTGAAGTAACAATGTCGAATAATAATTAGCTTTTTTACACGAATTTCATTTCATGCAAACTCATTACACCAATGCAATGGTCGTTGTTCATGAAAATGTTGCTTCCGAGTTTCTGAATTGTTTGGATCAAGGCGAAGGGTTTGTTCTAATGGGCTTAAAATTTCAACTATGGAAATGAGTTCATTTAAAAATAAAGAACTTCCAAAAGATTTTTACAACTATAAGGGGTGCCTTAAACACGTTTAAGGCGAACTGAACTGAAGTGTAGCCTATCCTTTGAGACGGACTCTCCGGTAGGAGGCGGATAAGCCATAAGAGCTATGTTGCGGATAACCGCTGATAGATGGCGCCATCGTCTCGCTCAGGTGTGTAGGGCTTGTCGGATACTCAAACGGATGCCTTCAGCTAAAAGCGGTTTTCATTTGAATAAGATAAACAAAAGCAATAATTGCTTGTTAAATTAAACCTGAAGAGAAATTTAGCTAGTTTAAAGGGGGTAAGAATGAAGAACAAAAAAAAGTTGTAAAAATGGGTAAAAACGTCAAATACAAAAAAAAAAAGCTTAAAAAAGGACAGTGTGTGTGACACAAACGCTTCAATGAAAACCATTGAAATGAAAAAAAAAACCTTCGAAAAGTCATTAAAGTGCAATTTCAAATGCCACGCGGTGATTTAACTCGCAGATTTCCAGGAAACGACGCAATTTGGATGATTTTTACCTTTTTAAAGTTTATAAAAAAAACTAAATTACGTGAAATGCACGTAATACAGGGTGTATCATAGCTTTCGTCCACTATATTGCTATCCATAACATAAAAGCAACATTTATGTCACATGATAATGTCACATACGGTGTGAACAAATGGTTATAAACGGTAAATTTGTTTTAGCAGTGTTTGCAGTTTGCAATTATTATTGCAAATGGCGGACTTCGCATAATACATAATAGCTGAAACCTTTCAAGCATTTGAAGGGGGAGAAATATTTTTTCCTAGCCAAGTTATTGTACTTCTCGTTATTTCTACGCATATAGTGCAACTTTTGTCTTATTTCCCCATATTTTTTGTATTATTATTAAAGGGGAAGAGGGGATAGATGAAGATTACAAAGGCGCAAAAGCAAATCTTGTACGGATTTATGAAGATACGCTAGCCCAAATATTAAAGGTGAGGGGTAAATTTTGAGAACAAGCCTAATGGGTGGGTGGCAACAGAGGCATAACAAAAACTAAAAAAAATAACGTAGCGATGCGAATCGACCTATTTTTCCTTTCAGTAAATTTCGTGACGAAAGATTGAGCAAAAACCATGCACACACGAGCATGTGAGAGAGAGAGTAGCGCACAAATCTCCGTTGGGATTTTTTTTTATATAAACCTATTAAAGAACTTCGATTAAAATGATAAAGCCAATTAAACATATATGTATGTTCTCTGCATTACGCTAGCTAAGTTACATCTCACTCTGTTCATCGAAGCTTTGACTGAAGCGCCATAACCAAATTACCTACTTTTGGCCGCCATTTGCAGCGGCTAGGCTAACAACTAAATCGTATACGTAATTTTCAGTACAATTTCAAATAACTTCTTAAAATAGTGATATGCAGATAGTTACGATTATTTCACGTTCTATCGAAATCTCGGAAATCACTATAAATATATCAGTGCAATAAACAATAGGGAGATAGTTTTGACGTATGCGACTACGTCTACGGAAGTGTAACAGCTGACGGCTGAGAAACTTTTCACAAAACGGTAGTCCAACGTTAACAGCATTTATTGCCACAACCTCTTCGGTTTTTTGTTTAGTTCTAGGGCCTATGCGTTCTAGACCTATGCGTTTTCCCAGGATATCTTTTTAGTTTAATAAACAATTTACCCTTTCAATAAAAATAAAATAAAAAAATACGGAATAGAAAGATTAAACTTGGATTGCGCCATCAAGTTAAAAGAAGCAAAAACAAGAATGGAAATTTACCACGCTTCAGGTATAGCATATACGTGCCCATAATGTTAACAGCTTGTGCTTTGCTTAACTGCCGATTAACTTTAACGATGATCGGTACAATCGGTCGTAAATCCTTTATTTTTAGCTCAACCCCTAAAAAGGGGTTCAAGTTTATCACTGGCCATTTTCAGCGTTTTCCCTTTGCCACGTTCAATGCCAATTTTCCGTTTCCTCGATTTTCCAGGTCATCTCAAAACTCGTTTTATATCCCATGTATATCATTATTTAAAAGAGAAGGGGGGAAATGATAATAAGAAATTATTATTATTATTTTTTTTTTAAATTCACGAAAAGGGGAGTGGAGTTGTCTGGCATTTAGAATACGTAAAGTTTGAGATAAAATGAAATCATGAATAAGAAAAATGATTATAATGAAAGTAATAACAGATGGTGCACTTTCATTACGGCTATAAATGCCCCAAAAAAGCAGGAAGACTTTTTGGGGCAAGGATATTTTTAAATAACCGCCATTTAAACTAATTTTCAAAACTTGAGAACAGTATAATGACGACACATCAAAGCTTTTGACGAGATGAATATTCATTTGTCGCTAATGAGCAGGGGGAGTTACTTTTTATCCCAAGTTTTATACCGCCATTTTTAATTATAACGAGGAGACACCGAATCATTCTACAAAAAAAAAAAACACTAAGTAAATATATATAAAAAATGGGCGAAGATAACATTATACAGAAGAACGAAAAGGATTGATAAAAGAAAGAAAAAATAGGTCAAGGGGGGAACGAAAGCTACAGTCATCATTAACAACGATAATCTGTACTAATAAAGACCGTATGAAATGATATAAAAAATAATAAATTTAAAAAAAAATGGTGAAAGAGTGAAGGGAAGCGAGATATGCTTTAACTCAATGTCGATTATTCCCAAATTGTTCTTTGTGGAAAAGTTAAGCAACTTTTTTTCATTCTACTTTTAAATATCTAAAGTTATAAGCAGAACGATGAAATACTACTTTTAGAGTAGAAAAGTTCGAAAAACCTTTGTGAAAATGCGTTTTCGGAATTTCCACATTACAGCGTCGGGTTTTCGTGCTAATTATAGCAAAAAGTTAAACCAGCCTCTTTGAACCACCTTCATTTTGCAAAACCAAAACACGAAAATGTAGGAAGTGGTTTGGCACAGCGCCACCAAACCTGTCAGTCGCCAATCGCCCCCCGCCCTTAACTCAACTATTTTTTTATTATTATTATTTATTATCATTACTACTACTACGATGGGTTTTTTTCTCAAAAAAATATTCAGCAAAACCGCATGACTTGATCGACCTGCCAGGGGTCCTGTCCAGGGGCCGCTCACATTCAGGTTCCAAATTTGCGAAGTCACACTGGCGTCATCTCTCCCAACAGCGCCTAAATTCTGGCCAAGTACAACCAGTGTTTCAAATGTTCACTTTTTACCATCGTCTGCTATATACATATATAGTGCAACTGAATATCCAAACGATTGGGGAATACCGCCATCTTGAGATTTGAATGTATCAGTGGCCTACATTTTCCCCCCAATGTTATTTAATCGGATAAAACTGCTTACAAACGAGCACTTGAAGTAAATAGAAAGCAGTAAAATAACCACAAGAATAAATTGAAAGTTAAGAACAAAATTCAAACGGCTCGTGTTTAAAAAGTTTATAAAACACTCATGAGAACCAAAAAACTCACTCAATAACAACTTAATTTAGATATTAAAACTGCAAATATTCGCTTTAGCACTCCTTTAAATAGCTGAGCAACACATAACAAGGGGAACCCAAACGAACTTTTCATGGGCAGTTTAATTATCTGCATTTGGCCCACATATGGTGCACATGCGCAGTAGATTCAAGCAGCTCTGAAAAGGTCCACATTTTTAGTGTTTTTGTGTGAAATGGGCACAAATGCAGTTAAAACCTCCTGTTTTCTCCAGCACTTCCAAACGCCCCATTGCAATAGGTCCAACCAATTATAAGGGTCATTTATAAAACTGGGTCAGCACATGTAGAATGACCCCAATTAACTGATTAGACTGCATACATGTGCGAAACTTTGGGGTCTGCTTGAGTACCCCTATAATATACGCTAGCATCTAATCGATGCAAAATTTTGAAAAAATGTAATGTAATCTTATTAAGCCATTACTTTATGCATTTTGAATACCAAGAGTGCCCCATTAATGATGCATTCTGCGTCAGTCTTTCTAGGGCAAAATGGCGTCCAATCGGACTAATGCTAGGTCTCCGCTCATGGGTCGACCATTAACGTTTGTGATGTCAGACTTTGCTGCTATGAACCCGGACGATGACGCCATTCCCGTCCTCCCAAAACCATCCCCAAATCGTCCATATCTGCGTTCGCAATCGCGTCAAACTGTTTCCAAAGTTTGCTCACTCATTTGCCAACATTTTTAACCATGACACCATTTTGCAAACGTTTCACGCGTCGTAGTGCTTTGCTGCCAGCAGCGTTGGCCGACTGGACTCTTTCCCCAGTGCCCCACATTACTGGGTCACTAGTGCGAGCGCCGTAATCGTGTGCATTTATCGCGCAAACACGAGGACTGGATTGATTCATTTAGCCGGCAGTAAAAATCCGATAACGAAAGCGTAGGCGAATGGCGAGGTCCCTCGAGGGGGTCAAATGATAGAGACTTGGAGAAGGCAAAGTGCACATAGAGGGCGCTGGATCCCTTTCTCCTCCCATAATGCAATTTGTTCCGACGTCAGAAGCCCCACTAAACTACTTGAAAAATGGGTATGGCCCCTAATTGCGAAGCTAAAATAAATATGCATGCTTGTTTTCCCCAGGCTTACGATTAGAAAGTTAGATATCTTTTTAAATTTCCAGTAATAAACATGAAATGATTTCGAAATCGAGTTTAGAGGGATTTCCAAGATGAAGGTAATGTTAATCAATTTTTTGTGCAAGTTTTTTTTTACTCAATTGTAGCACGAATTGCATTACAGAATAATGCATAGATAGTCATAGATGAAGAAGTCTGATCCGGGGGCACCCAGGTACCCTGACAAAGTTTAATACCAGGTGACCTTGGTCAGCTCAAGATACAAGTCATTCCCGTAATGTCCTAATTGTTCATTGTAGACCGTTGACCATTTAACGGCTTATTAATCCGTATTCGTCCGATTAAAGATAACGAAGCTATACGGTTTTATGATCGATATCAATAATTAAAGCGATCCCAAAGCTAAATACACCCAATGGTAAGAGGCGTACAAATGTTTATAGTGACTGTATTTATCTTAGATAACGTTAAAAAAAAGGTGCCATATTTTCAAGGAACATTTTTTTTTGGAAATGCGTATTTTATCCCCATGTTCCATCAATGTCGACATTTTAATTTTCCGCTATTTACTTTTAACAATATTGCAATGGGACAATTTGTGTTCCAATTGAAAGTTTATCTTTGATTTCTGCTCATACGCTCCCTAAACACTCCCTACAAATACTAGGGGGGAAGACCAAAATTATTCTAATGTTATTTCTTTGCATTTTCTCCTCGTACTTGTACGAATCCTATACTTTCTCGTGCATCGAATTTCAATAAAAGTGTATTCGTGATCTCCCTTCCAAATTACAAAACCTCGCTTGATTATCTCCGGATGCATGTGCCAAATATCTGCGGAAACATACAAAAACATAACGGAAATTGTTGCGACTTGGCACGAAAATTTCAGAAACTGAAATCATTGAGCCGAGGGTTGTGCTTATGCAGCCATTGGTTGGACAGTAAGATCTGATGTCTTCCTACTGTCTGTTCATTCAGCATTCTCTGACTGTCTGTTCTTGGACTTTTCCCTAACTGTCTGTTCTTGAACTTTTTCCTGGCTTGAGATCCAAAAGAGCAACGCTTATACTACTGATCCATATGTTCAGAACAGTTAGTTGCCTGTTTTTCAACCCACGAACAGCTGGCTGAAATTCGGATTGTTTTAAAATGTTGTAATTTCAAACAATTCAGGTCTCATGTACAATGTAACATTCACACAGTACTTTGCAATGATCGCAAAAACGTTTAACAATCAGGTCGCGACTTCAAGTGTTTTAGACAGGACCTCGGGTGTAAACCGTACCCAAAAACGAGTCCCCAAAACAGTTAGTTGTACATTGGTCATATCAGTCGCGACTAAAGGGCAATTTGAAAACTTCAGCAATACACGAGCATGGAGTTAATCTACCCGTTAATAACTCTTAAAAATAAAAAACGAAAAAATTCATTGAGCAACCGCATATAAACTGCAACGAAGGATTCGCGGAGGAAGACATAGAACAGCATACTGGCGCCTGGCGAATACTATCCGCCATTTCACTCTAGTATATGCGTTTTGATTGGGGGGTTGGGATGAGACTTTAGGCAAATGCGGTCGTTCCAGCGGGTAAATCTAGCGAAAGTTATTCGAGTAGGCCTGGGACGAACGGCGGCGGAGGAATATTCAAGTGCAAAAACAAGAAGAGAGAGCCTGTGGGTAGGAAACTCAGCAAAAATGTAGGCCACGATGACGAGCAAAAGCAAACGCACTGGCAGAAATAGGCCATTGATGGCAAAAGTAAAAGTTGCGTTTGGAGAGCCCAAGTTCGCGCATGCGCTCTAGACGCAACCTGGTGACCTACTGGCACGATTAAACTACAGCATTATCGGAAAAGCGCTCTCGGGAAGGGGAAATCGAAAAGGAACCGCCCGTAAATGATGTCCCCACTTTTCGGACTTTCTCCCCTCAAATCGCCACTGACCTTTTCTTTGTAACCAATTTGCAATGGTAATAATGCTGCAATAAATCACCCTCCAAGTTATTTAAAGGTGCTACACATTGGGCGCCAGCATTATGATTTAGTCTAGTCCCAATTGGAATTATGGCATTTCCAAGAAACCCGTAATCGTTGGCCCTTGAAATCTCCAGATTCCCGGAAACCTTAACCTTTGAGGAGGTGTAAGGATACCAGTATTTTTCAACTGATTGGTCCGTAAATGGTCTGTGCTGCGGAATTTGGGGGAAGGGCCGAGAATTTCCCTTCCATATTATCTATTCTCAGATAAACATTTAAACTCTAAACATAATTTTACGTGATTTTACATAATTTCATTGAAGAAATTAAAGAGAAAATCTCTCCTTAAAAACATATGGTGTGCCGTGAAGGGTTTGTGCCCCGGAATTTGGTGGGAGGGTCGAGAATTTACCTTCTATAGCATCTATAAAATAAATACTCTTAGATGAACATTTTTAAGTGATTTTTCTTAATTTTATTGAAAATATATATTATGTGCTTATGAAAACATATGTGCCATAACAATTGTGGGTCTATTAAGCTAAACATATTCCTGCACAATATCACCTTATACACCTAAAGTGGATTCATGCATTTCGTACATTACAACGCAGTTTCAAATGTTCTTTTATAGTTGTCTTTTGTGGCCGGTGGATGGCGTTACTTAACAAACCCCAATATAACCTGCAGCAGGATTAAAAACACTCCGATCTCGAAGCGGATCGTCAGCTTTACAAAGGGCACTTACACGGGGGCGTAGGTGCCTTTGAATATTACTTCCGAAAACTGGAACCATTACGGGTAGGGTTATATTTCTCTAGCAACTGTCTGCAAACGACGTCTTCAGAGACACGGGGGATTTTCACGATTCTTAAAGGGGCCCTAAAACCTATTTATTATCGACAAAAGCGTCTTTGGCACGCAAATTGCTGCTATTTTCGGCGTTTTTTCTCTATTGGGGTCAGGACAACAGCGGCGACGAGGCGATAATCAACCAATCAATACATAGACACACATATAAAAAAAAACAGCTGCAAATCGAAATTCAGTTAAAAGCAATGGTAAGTTAGCACAACTAGCGCCATCCTACGAACATGTTGAAATTTCTACATTTTTCAATGTGGCCTCAATTCGTAAGCCCATAGGCAACCAAAGTGTCTATAGTATAGGTCGCGTTGTGATGGGGCAATCCATAAAATATGCGCAAACTTTTGCTTAAACTTAAAACGCGGTTATATTCTCGTTTTTTATAGCTGTAATTAATTAAACCGACAACTTTTTTTTTTTTCATTTGCATTCGTACCCAATAAAAATGTAGATCAAACGAGGGAACGTGGTCTACTAATAGACTGATATCCGATTGCCAAATAGTTAAAGGCCACTAGGTTATTGTTTTGGAAAGACTAGGTCACTGGGTAAACCGCCAGCGACCAATTAAAACAATGTCAGGAGAGGAATAATAATAAAAAAGCAACAAAAAACACATCAATTTCTCCCCTCAATCCTCCCCAAACTTTCACTTTTTTCTACTTTTGATTTCGCAACAACGTAACTCGAATGTCTCGTGACGTGCGTCTACCCTGTACAACGAATATCCAGGGGGTATCCCAGAAATGTTGCCCAACAATATTTAATCACTGTAAAAGGACGTAATTTGCATTAAAGTATATAATAACTTCACAACATCTGTGTATATTTTCGACACTTTAACAAATTGGGGTTTCAAAAGTTTTTGGAGAAAAAAATCATATGGAAATTCAAATGCATGTTGGGCAACAAAACTAAACATACTTAAAACAGAATAAAACGGGAATGTCATGATTTTATTTTAACAGTAACATAGCATGAATGATGATTAGCATCATCCATGTTAGACAGTCACTTGTTCAAAACATTTTTTGGTAACAGGCGATTCAACGACAGTTTTTAAGAATTGTCCAGAATGCGTTCTGAAATTTTTAAATTTTAAAAGCTGTTACATGTATTTTTATCAACGGTTTTACTTGCATACTCAAGCTGTAAATTGTAAAAATCAAAAAGTAAATAATTTTAAATACACCTTTTTTTATTAGGTACCCAATGGGACAAGGAATAAGGGGTCAGATAGGAATATACAATTGTTGAATGCAAAAAAAAAAAAAAAATCCCCACTTACTGCTGCGGCTTCATACAGAATTTTTTTTTATCTATTTGCAACTCAAAGTAGGTCAACCCCGGATATATGCATTGTGACAAGGACACGCACCATATACAGGCATCCCCCTTATCCCCACCCTCTCCCAAAAAAAAATCCCTACTTGAAAATATGCGGGCGGCGCAGGTATACAACACGAAACAACGCGGTGCAAACGAAACAGAAAAAAAAATCTGATTTTACCCAGAAAATAAACAAAAGATTGTTCGTTCAATCCCAAACGATAAGATTACCAAAAAAAAAAAAAAAAAAAAAAAAAAATATTTACCAAACATTTTCCTCGAAATTTTTTTATGAGGGAACTGCCACGTCGACCATAAAAAAGCTTATTTCGAATAGTTTCACGAGACATATTTGTCTGCAAACCAAATATTTAAAAAAATGAACTTGGTCAATAATGTGTGCATCAATTTTCGTTATCAGAGTACAACATAGCCTAGAGGCCGATTTTACATAAAGCTATAAGGCTATAAGTATAGGCTATAAGTGGTTTTGGGAAAGTAAGCTGCAAACCTGATTAAAAGGATTTTAGTTGTACCGTAGCTTGTAGAGTCAATCAGCTGGCGTCAATAAATGGGGCATTTGCCAAAAAACAAAGATATTGTGGAAAACTAGCTGAGACAGAGATGAGCTTATGCTTTCCCTGTCTCCCTAACGAATACAAAATAAGGTTTTTTTTTAAATGGTTACAAGAGCTGCAAATTTATCTAGCTTCAGAATGAGTGAGCTTTTCTTATGCTATTTGTTTTCCATGGTAAGATTTACAATGACGACATTCATCTCTCCATGCTGCAGTTTCCGAGTGCTCTTGCAAGTGTTCCTTTTGTTACATAATGTTCAAGTCACGCTCGTATTAACTTTAATATTTCGTTGGATAATGTTGAACTGAAGAAAAGACTACATACAGGTCGTTGCATTGATGATTCTCAAGCAGTTTTCACTAATATTTACGAAAATTGCCCAATCTTGGACATAGAGAAAAAGCAAATAGATCATTTTATCGCTGATTGCCTTTGTTATTTTTCTATTGAGGAGAGAGAGCGAAAAACACGAAAAAAAAAGTACTTATCTCTTGAAAACTATACCTCAAGAAATTTCCGACAAGAACTCTCTCCCATTCAGGCACTATCAAAATGCTTTCAAATGTCCTCTTAATAAATTATACAACTCACAAAGTTATCATTGCTGCGTGTATAATTCACGGCGCTCCTATAAGATGGCGCCATCCGAGTTTTGATTACAACAGTCTGTTTTATAAGGTTGTAATTTATAGACCCAAGATAAAATTTCAAAATTTGCTCTAAAAATGTAAACAAAACAGATGGTTTTTTGGGGTCATCTCATACGGTATGCAAAGATAACGACAGGCGAGTGGGCGGAATACGAAACTCCCAAGAAGTAAAATAACCTTTCTTTTCGGCCTAAGATGGCTCCAAAAAACAACTAGGTCCTTTTTTGGGGGCATCCCAGGACGCCCCATTTGGATCAATGCAAATTAGCGTGATCTGAAACTCGCCAACGAATTTGCACTCCACCCATTCAATAAACAGGTATTCCAAATCAAACCTGAAGACGGATTCCTAGGGTTTTCAGGAATGTAATTATCAATATACCTTAGATATTTCCCCATATAAACATCTCTAAAACCGAATTATTATTTTAAAAAATTGTAAAAAAATGTATCATATATTGAGGGATATTGTAAGAAACGAATATTTTCTTAGTTTCTGTTGGTGGCACTGAATTCAAATTTCCAAACATAAAATGGAGGATAAACTGAAATCTCGCCATGATCACGCAGCCCATGAATGCAGCGCCTCCAGGGCGTCAACGGTAAAATCGAATACAATTAATCCAGCTTAACGGCCAGTGGCGTAAGGGGACTACTTGGCATGCAATAAAAAAAACCCCTAGATGACCCAGAAGTGACCCTACTGCCTTCTTAATCCCAGATTTGCGTGGGCCCAACTCGAAAAACTAAACCATATTGCGAGCACATGTGCCAATAACCCATAAAAGTCTTCCAAAATGGAGAAGGTGGGGGGAGGAACCACTTAACATAAACCGGGCAATTTCTGCTAAAAATTCTAATAAGAGTTCAACAATAATCGTCACCACCTAGTGACGTGTTGGGCAGCTTGTATTAGAAAAATAAAAAAAAACTCTGCATGCTTGTATGTATCATACCGAATATCCGAAAAATTTAATAGTTAGTGCAATAAGACACAAATAAAACTTTAACCAAAACAAAAACAAAACAAAACCAAAAAAAAAAAAAAACTAAGCCACGAAGAAAGTTTTTCGCGACATATATGTATAGCTAATGTATAGAAAGTACACCGTTTAGATTTTAACACCACATTTCCTCCTTTGAAACAGGGTGCCACAAATTTAGCCAATGAGCACCAAGTGCCACTCTGCCCATATCAGCAACGTCATGGGCATGAAATAGTGGCTGGCGTTCCGTATACTCGTGTGAATGTGGGATTCCATGTCTGATTAAAATCTCGTGAGTTACTCTCGATGGCTGTCCGTTTAAAGTTGTTTTCAGACGATTGCGCCATTGCGAGTACACGCCCAGCATCTCGTCAAAAAAGCTCAAAACCGTGTTCTTGTGGCCAATCACAAAGAGTATGTCAAAAATGACATTTTCTTAATGTATAGAAACAAGATAGCTCTCGTGCAGTGGCACGCGCATATCTCATAGGAGTGTCCATTGGTGGGAGCTGTTATCGAGAGCATCTTGAGTTTCTCGCCAGGATTTTCTATCACGCAGAAACGCACCATAACATCTTTCAAAACACCGTTAACACGTTAAAAAGTGGGAAATAGACTAAATAAAAGCAAAGTCAGTACTTTTAATTATCCTTTACCTTCAGATCCTTGAAGAAGAGGCTGTTTCTCGCCCAATCCACCTGGGCAAAGAGGCTCTGGTCCAGCACCTTGCACATAAGTTCAAAGAGGTCCACCTCACACTGATTGTACGTCTGACTCTGCAGCAGTCCAAACAGCTGACTTTGCCACTCCTTGTCGTCCATGGCGGAAGTCTGTATCTCCCTGACCAGCGAGGGCACCTTGCCCATGGTGCCGGCGATGGCGGCAGCTGCGCCGCCGCCACCGCTGGGGGGCGCTGCCACTGAAGAGGCCGAGGGGGCACCGCTCACCTCGTACTGGAAGGCCTTGGGAGAGGCAGTGTGTGGTGAAGGGGTGCTGGACGTGGGCGTGGAGGGGGTATGGGGGGTCCAGGACATCTTGTGGTGGTCGCCGCCACCAGGTGGTCCTTGAGCCTGAGTCTGGTGATGGTGCGACGCCTGGTGGTGGGGACCTGAGGCAGCGATGACAGCGATGGCGGCGGCTTGACTCGCGGGTCCATTGCTCATAGCGCCGCCGCCTGCACTCACTGCGGCGCCGCACATCGAGGCGACAGAAGCGCCACCGTTGTTGTTGTTGTTGTTATTGTTGGGCGATGGCGACGAGTCCGGAGAGCTGGTCGATGAGCTGAGCTGAGGGATCTGGATGAGTTCCTGTTTAATCTGGACGCCGCCGCCTCCTGGCGGTGAACCGTAGAGCGGCGTGCCCGGTGCCGTGCCGGGGGAGTAGGGCATGGAGCCAGCGCCCCCTACCACTTCACTGCCCAATTGACACTGCGGTCGGCCCTGGTGTGCTGCAAGCTGCTTCTGGCGCAGGAGCTGGAGCTTGCGCGCCCTATCCCGCTTGTACATGGGGCCGAACTTGTTGCGACCACCTCGCATCCGATCTGCTCTCACGGCTGAAAATGAAAATGAACAATGATCAGTATGGAACCACGGAATGGTTTGCAATGAATTTCCATAAACTAACACAGTTCAACTTATTCAATTCAATTCAGGACCATACAGTCAGAAAATAAATGCCATATGGTAGTGTGTGTGGGGGGGGAAAGGGGAGGGGGGGAAGGATCGTACCCAATCATTTCAGGAGAGTGCTCGTCAGTAAAGACATTGTCAAATTTGAGTTTTTACTAAATCTGGAGTTTCGCCAGGACGGCTTTTCCATCGTCCAATCGCATGCAAAAAGAAGGACCAATAGAAAGTAAGCATCCATCCGTCTTGGTACGAAGCTCGGTCAAAGGATTTGAGTGCTTATCATGTCTACCCCTTTAATGGTTGTTAGGCGCTAAAATGTGGAAAATAAGATGTGAATTACAAGAAAGATTAAAACGTTTGAATAACCCCTACCCCTTCAATATATGATCAACAAATCGTTCATTGAAATAACTTATAATATCCGATTTTCAAAGAATTCGACGAGTTGCAAACAAGCTTCAGGAATGAATTTTAATCGAAAACGATGCCGTTCAATGCTATTCCAGTGAAAATCTGTAAATTCCGATAACATGCCAGTGGATTTCATTCGAGTCATTGATGAAGCCCATCATTGTATGATTATTTAGTAGAATCCTAATGAATCTCAAAGTTAAAGTTTGAAACATTATAATTATCAATTATTTTTAAAGAATATGATCATTGATTTAATTAAGACTTCAACGTAACGTAAAACTTAACAATTTCCAACAGTGATTACACCCATGTTCGGTATTTTTCAACGAATTCAATGACGTTTTATCAGACTATATTCCATTAAATTTTTCAATAACCGTTTCCAGAAAAGATAATTATAGCCACTAGTTTTATAATGAAAGTCAAAAGAAACTCAATAAAAAAAGTCAATCAATTTCATAGGATTTAGAATTGCTTTCCGATAGGAGTCAATGCTGGTTAATAAAATCCAACGATTCGCAATAGATTGAGTCAAATTATTTGAATTACTCAATTAATTACAATGACTGATAAAACTACCTATGAAAAATTGCAAAGTTAAATAGTTTTATCATCAAACTAAACACCCTGATGACATAACAGCTACAAACTGAAGATTAAAATAGCGAGTATGACATCATTAATCGGAAGCAAAGCGTACCCTGAGGGTCATTCAAAAGGTCACTTCCTGAAAACTTAACACACAGGGTCATATACTTCTATCGAAAATAAACACCGTCGCCAATCGAATGTGTACTTTTGCTATCTTTTTTTTTATCGCCAAAATTGATATCAATAGGTTGATACAGCATTTTTTTTTAAAAAAAACATCTTCAATTGGTGAAAATAAGCAGCATGGAAGCTTATTTTGAAAGTTTAGAAAAAGTGGGACAAGGCTAAAACATCATCGATGAGAAATAAAAAACGAATGCTAATAAAACCGTATATATTGCGAGTAATGATGGGAAAGGGGGGTTGTATTTAGCACGAGCATTGAAGGAGGGGTTTTCTTCAATAACCGCTTCGCCCCTTTCCGATGCACTTTTTTTTTGGCATGCAATAAAAACGTCAGTTTTATTATTATAAGTTATATTTAAAATCAAATGCAAACAGTTACGGTTATAAATATTAAACAACCTTGCCTCTTGAATAAAACTGTTTATACAAAAGGAAACTATACAACTTAAAATGCAGTTAAACTACCGCTAATTATTACCGTTACTTCCCGCCCACGCCCATAACTGAGGATTAACTGCGGTGTATATTACAGTTTTGGGCAAATGCGCAATATCCTTATAGCAGCAATTCTTTGCAAACCTTAAGCAAGAGTGTCAGTATAATGAAATTCTTGACATGTTTTTCAAACATGGCACATATACAATTCCACATTTATGATGTGAATCATAAAGAAGTGCATGGAAGATGTGCATTTGGAACGTGATGTACCCTGACAAGCAATGCACGAAAGATGGAAAAGGTATCCAAATACATCCTGTGTCAATTAATAACATCTCTAAAGCATAAAATATGCCGGTCCCGACTTGGGACCCGAGTATAAATAAACTTGTCTCAAAGCATAGTTTTCACCGGTCCCAAGAGTATGATTTTAAGGTGCGTTTCCCACGTGAGATTAACTCTCGCAGAGTTACTCCCAAACTAAGCTTTACACATTAAAACCCCCTAAATATAAAAGCATCTCGAAAGCTGCTCTCAAAATTCAAATTTTGCGAGTTGCTATCGGTGGCAGCTCTCGAATAGTAGCACGCGCATTTTTGCACGTGCTATTCATTGAGAACTGCTGTAGAGAGTATCTCGAGAGTTCCTCACGAGGAAACGCACATTTAGACAAGAACGACTGTATTTGGAACAACATGCAAATGCATCAACAAATCATTGAGCTATATTTAAAATAGCAAGCATTAATGGCATCTGGGATAACCATCTTGACTACCCAAGGCATTTGGGAAGAAAAATGCAGGCTGCAATTTACTACTACAGTTAATACAAAGTATACAGTACACACCCATCAGTAACCTAACTCTTGTTTGAAACTCGAAAGGATAAATTATCCTAACTGCGGCTTTCCACAGTTGTTTCGGGGTATAAATGACAATTTTCACAAGGAATCTTCCCGTCAGTGAGGTCCTCTTTACAAGTCTTTGGGCCTTTCCAACTCATACCAGTCCAGACATCTCTGTAACTACTTTTAGCAAATGGGATAAATCCCGTATTTTGAAGCCATTATGTGTGTTTTTGTTTATTTGCTCCACCTAACCAAAGTTACCCACCCCCCAACCTGCCAGCATTCCTTCCGCTCCGCTGGCTCTCCATTCCACATGCGGTCACCATTACGAGTTAAAAAAAAGTAGATCACGAAACACAAAAAGGTGCGAGGTGGTCGCCCGTGGCGGAGATTCAACACGATTTTTCGGCAAGTGCGAGCCCCCTCGATCGATCAAATCGAGAGAGAGAGGGGGGTTACGTATAAACTGGGCCAAAAACACAATGCAAATCCATAGAGTAACGTTTGAAACTGGGTCTTACCTTCGAAACGGATTTGATACGCCAATCGATGATCTCGTTTCGACCCACCCCCCTTAATCCCAACCAGGATAAGCCTCACGCGGGAATTTCCCTTAAGAGCGATCGATGCTTTTATTAGATCGGGACGACTCGATCGCAGATTACCCCCAAACACAGCAACGATGTGATTGTTGCCCTATAATGGCATTTCAAATTTGGGTTAATCGTATTTTTTATATATATACCCATCTGTGGGTACATTCTGATAGATTACTTGTGAATCGCAGGTGGCGCCACCATCTCTCCGTAATTTCACATGGGCAACTGTAAATAGTTTTATGGTCATCCTTAGGAATTCCGATATAAAACCAACACAAATTAAGAATAAAAAGTTTGCCTACCGTGATGATAGAGCAAACTTATGAAGTTTTTTTGTTGTCATGTCATGGTTTCGTCAACATTTTTTCCGATCGCTGGGAGCTGGTCTGGATCAAAGGGGAAAATGTTGCCACTTTACTGCGCATGCTCAGCCATGAGGTCAATAAAGGCGCTTTTACCAAGGGCCTTACCACGTATTCAGGTCCACATTTGACCACATGGCTGAGCATCCGCAGTAATGTGGCAACATTTTGGTCCAACTTTTTTTTCATTTTATGGTGGAGACGCCTCAGCATACAGCAACAGGTTGATGTACTCACAGTTTCAGGTTGTGATATCTGCTAAAAACGAATAAAGCGCGAACCTACAAATTGTGCGCTAGCAGCCGATTTTACATAAATGTCAGTCTAGTGTGTGAGGGGCTTAACTCGCGCATGTGCAGATATGTTCTTCAAAATGTAGCGGATTAATTCCTTCTTAGTGGATGGAATCAGTTGCATGACCATCCCTAAATAATGAAAACCTGTTGCGATAGTCGATTATTCAAGACCCATATATATAGTGTAACCCACTCTAAAGTATTTTCGACTGTTTCAACCGTTGCACTGAAGTTTACCAACACAAGTATTTGGCGATGATTCTAACATGGGAAGCAACTTGATAAAAACGTTAAGTATATTTAGAAAGAGGCGAACTCCCACCAGAGCAGACAAAAAGCAGAGGGCCAAACGGTTAACTGAACTCCAAATTAAGCTTTCGTTGATATCCTTCTTCCGCTTTAATCGTCTGCAGAACGTCTCCTTTTTCCCCTCTTATCAAAACCAGCCGCTGTTATTTTTGTCGTTGTTTTTAATCCAATAAATTGCCAATAAATAACCGAAGCACGACTCCACTCCGGATGATGCAACCGGCTCATTTTTGCTTGACATTCCCAAACGATGTTTGGAGAACATCGCTCCTCAACGAATGATAGCATCTGCCTGACCATACAAATTTATATGTCGATTCGCGAAGTTTTAAAAATGGCCCACAGGTTGCACACACAACAATGAATTTTTTTTAAATCAGAAACGAGCGACCTTAAATAATTCAAGGCTCAAGCCCCTCCTTGAGTTTTGATAGTTAATGTCAACTTACGGCGTGTAATCCTGCATAGTCTTTAGGGGTTTGAGATAGGCGCCATTTTGGCGTATTGTGCAAAACCATAAGCAATTACTGGAATATCCACAAAGAATATTGTTTGGAGAAAGTTATTTTTATACCATAATTGTTCAACTGCTTCCTTTGATCATTCACTGTCCTAACGCTAACTCTGACAGAAGGGGGAGGTAAACATGCCCTAACCACTGCGCTTGACTTATAAAAGGGACCAAGTGAAAGTGATGGAGACGTGTAAATGAATGTTAAGGCCCATCAAAACCTTAGAATAGCAGATGTTGTCACACAATGTAGGTAGCCTAACGGGAACCTACTGTAAAATATCGGTACGCACCAAACGAAACATACACAAAAAAAACACTGAAACAAAGTTTCTAGCGTATTTTTCGAAACATGTGTCAAAAAACGAAAAAAAAAAAAAAAAAACACGAGTGTGCGCACCTAAGATAAATTTCTTGAAACAAGGCGGAGCTTCATATTGGCTGGTAAGGCGCTTTTGTCCCCGGCTGTATATTACACTGTTTTGTGAATTTCGCGGTTATATTTCAAAATTGAAAGCACATGGTGCAATGCTCTACGTCATCATGTAGCGTCCTTGGCAAAAGCGCCGTAGCAGGAAACATTCCGACACATTTTTTTCTTTTGGTCCGGACCGCCTCTATAGCGATCGAAAACGACACATCAAGAAACATCAGAATGTGTCAGAAAAGGGCCGTTTGCTACACATTGTTTCACAAACACTTCTGGGCACACCAAGGTTTTTTGTGTATGCTTCTTGTGTTTGAATGTGTCGTTGGTTCGTACCGACCGTTAGATAGTGAAATGTGTCCAACTAACCATTCAAACACTTTTTAATAATTTTTTCTATAGAGTATACAGCTACGTAATTTTTCAAGAATTAAAAAAACTCAAGTGAGGAATAAGTTTGTTTTAAATTACAAATTTTACAATACTAGATTTGATCACCATGTCCCATTTGAAAGATGGAAGGTTTTGCTCACTAAAAGATTAGCAAAATATCCCTATAAAATTCTGCAAAACTCATGTTCGGATATGCGAATAAATAACAAGCAAGCGTCTCACCAAAAAAATAAATAAATATAAAAAAACGCGCGTCTCGGCCTCGCCTCATTTTCACAACATTCATTTTGTGTTTTAATTAATCGTGGATAATTATTCAATGACTAAAAGGGTTGCAAACCACCTTGCTTCTAAACATGTGCGTTGCACACACGCAGTGAAGCAATAAAATTCTGGTCGATGTGGTTCTACACCGAACAAACACGGATATGAAGTTTAAAAAACTTCTACTCCGGTAATTACTTAAAGGCAGTTCACATTTATGAAATTAATGAAACTAAAAGGACGTGAAAAAGAAACTGTAGTGGGGAAAAAAATGGCACCGACTTAGAACAACGGCATTAAATAAAGACTCGGTGAAAGTGGTTTCCTTGTCCTACATTCGCCAATTTTCGTCTTATATGAGCGCCCATATAAAAGTCGTAGCGCTGCACAATTTAAGAGGTGACTACCATTAAGAGAGTAATTAAAACCGTCGGCGAAATTATCGTTTTGTTGGGCTTCAGGACGCTGTGGACAATGGTCAGTGTCTCCAAAATTCGGTACAATTACGGCCAATTTTTCATGCAAAATCAATTAGGCACAGAAGGGATTGGAATTTTAATTTACAACTTGAAAACAGTTTCAACTGACACCAGAACAAAGATGGCAAATTTTTCAAGTGTAATTCTTTAGCAGAAACGTTTACGTGGCTTTCGCTGCCATTTTTGTTTGCGGGTGCAGAGGTGAAACGGAAGCTAGACGGCTAACGGCTGAGATAAGCACAGAAAATAACGTTGTTCCTAACAAGATGCTTAAATGGAGAATGGTACAACTGGAGAACAAAATGTTTACAATTTCAAACAACAATACTGTGCCAAGATCCCATTCATAAAAAATTCGCACGAAAGTGAATAACTTAGCCACTTCCGCTTTCTAATGACAAGTCCACTGGGCTCCAGCCACCAGGTGAGTTTTTGCCTGAGGGCAACGCGATTTTACTCAAAAATGAAGGGGGTTAGGATTAAAGAAGAGAGCTGTTGAACGCACACGAGGACTATACTAAGAACATGTAAACGTCAAAATTTATGGGAGCAACAAGTTACTTTTCTCAAAATTGTAAGGGAAGGAATGGCGAGCAATGAGTTCGGGAGGGGGAAAGGGATCATCCTAATTAATATAGGAAGAAAAAGGGATAGCATCCCTTATGGCAAAGAATTAAAAACCATGATACGGTCCCAAAGGGATACAAGGAAGAATGTGGAATGGCAACTTTTTGGGACTGATCACAGATGGACTAAAAATGAATATACGGTCCCAAGGGGGATAAAAAAGAAGGTCAACACGAAATTATAAGATTAAAATTCCCTCCCCCCACAAAGGGTTTAAGTCTTAGGGTTGCACGTGTGTTAAGTCACCTGTACAGTCCACCTGTACTGTACAGGTGGTTAACAATGGTGAGCGTCCAGATCAGTATTTTTGGTCAACTGAATATTTTCCAAATATATTTTTAAAAAATAAACAGAAAATATTCAAATATTATATCCGAAATGTAGCACCTTAAAGTTCCTTCCTCGCGTGTACATTATTTATATTTGGTGTTTCACTTTTCTTGTTGTTGTTAGTAAATTGAAAATATTCATTGGAAATCTATTCTAAAAAAAATGGCTATTTTCTTAGAATCAAAGTATTTTTTTTTTCTGTTGATGGTATCGAAACCAATGCACGTACATATTACAATCAATGACGTCTGATTATAATTGATGAAATACCTAGTCTACTCCAGGGCACCAGCAAGCAAGAATTCTGTCCACACCACACACAACAAAAGAAATGTATAGCAAATGTTTGCTGGTCATGGCGCTCCTACAAAGGCCTGTATACATGCTATGGCCGTGTACAATAGAATAGATAATAGGGGTACTCAAACAGACCCCAACATTTGACAGATGTATGCAGTCTACTGTAATCAGTTAATTGGAATCATTGTACATGTGCAGAACCAGTTTTAAAAATGACCCTTATAATTGGCTAGACCTAATGTTGAGAAAAGGAGGTTTTGACTAGTCAAGAAAGCTGATCTTGAAGTCTATATATATAAATATATATAATGCAGCTTGCACAAGCGTTATATCTTTTCAGGCCTGTGCACTGAAAAGATATATATTTTGTGCCCATTTCATAAAAGACACTAAATTGAGGACTTTTTCAGTGCTGTTGAATCTACTGGGAATGTGCACCACATGTGGGCCAAACGCAGAGAGTACCCCTATTAGCAAGTCAAAAGGTTTACCAGTGTTAACTAATCTCTGGATATACCTAATAGCCAGTTTTGTGGTTAGACAACTAATCAAGTTTAGCTAATTTGAATGTAATCAGGAGCAGGTTGATAAAGTGAGGGAACAGGAAGAAAAAGGGGATTATGATGTAAGCACGATTTCTGGGAAGGAAATGCAGGAAGTGAAAAAAGGGGGAAGTTACTTAATCAAAAAAGGAGAGGGAAGGGATGAAGAGAAGGTAAAAAATAAAGGTCTCGAAGGGCAGGGAGGGAAAGAGGTATTTGAAGGAAGTATCAAAGAAGAGTAGGGGATGAAAGAAGTGTGGAACAAGGGGGAATAACCTTGAAATAGCCGAAAAGAGGAACACGCTCAATAAAAATATTGAGCATGGCTTGACCTTCTCTATGGCAAAAACCCTCACCGAGGAAAAAGGAAGGGTAAACCTTGCCATTCAAACGCGGTGTTGTACAGGGTGACTTTTCCGTGAAACACGGCCGCAGAGCCGACATGAAAACCGATGGATTTTGGTTAAAAACTCGAGCCGAGCTTCCTGGAGCACGGCGAAACAGGTTGTCGTGACCTACTTACAGTCGACACGAGCATCGATTTTTTTCTCTCCCTCTCTCGAATCTTAAGCATTTTTCGTTCTTTACGAGGGGCGCCATCTTTCGACGCTGCGGCCGACCTTGAAAGCCACGCACTGACGGGTACACACGTTCGCCGCTCTTGAGTGTCCACCCAAAAAATTATGGTTGCCAGGCATCGTGATCCACCCTGCCCACTGGTCAGATGACCAATTGCACCCGGACGCAGCTGAAAACCAGTTACCCCCACGCGCAACAGGCTGCTGCTGCTTGTTGTTATCCAACATTAAGAAACAATTTGGGTAATGCCATAGCAACGCGTCAGAACACTGATGATCCATCCCAAAGTGCAGTACTCCATCAGCACGTAATGGGCCTTTAAATCAACTCTGTACATTATACAATGTTAGCTCATCATGTTAGCAACATTGGAAGTTTGGTTAGGTAGCAGCATGGCAACACACATCCTAACTAAAGTCATACTTGGAGACGTCAGAGTACGTCGAGCTCTAACTGGCTATCTGCCCACCTTAAGTGCCTCGAAGATTCGTTGCCATGACGACCCAACCACCTGTTCTACGTCACCAATCTCCGCTTCCTCGTGCTGACTGACACAAATGGGCCGTCCGTAAACGACCGTCTCTCGCTCTTCGGATGCGGGCATCGCGCATGACCGCTCTAGCAAAGCCATTGCACATTTTTTTATAATTTTTTTCCCAACACAAGTAAGTTTTGGCTGGCTGGCCACAATGTTTTCCCTAGCATGCACAGCCATTTTCCAGTCCGATGTCGTGCCTGCTCTCCACTTTCTCACCGATTACTGGTCGTGATCTTTGCGAATTTTTTCGCCCCCTCGGCCGTCCCCTTAACCCCCTGAGGAGAGGCCACGGTAAACTCATTTCACCGTGCAAGCAAATTAGTCGGGTAAACAATTAATCGGTCATACAACAATGTTAATAAGAAGCCGAGCAGAACGACGAAGGTTTGCTTGAAAACTGGGCAGGAAGTAGTACCTCCTCGAGAGGGCGCACCCACAAAACTTACATTAATGGACATTAGAAATTTTCTAACTGCCAATTAGCCTTTATGACGTACAACACCTCTCGTATGAACCGCCAGTGATTGACACACTGGATTCACTTTTCTGCGCTGTATGTTTGACATGCCAAAGAGACCTAGCAGACGATACTGTGCGCTGGTCGTACAACTAGTGCACTAGCAGCCGATTTTGCAAAGTGTGAGGAGCTTAACATTTCCAACGTAGCCGCGTCCTGTTGCTCAAAAATCCTTCATGTTTTGCCACAAGGCTTAAAAAACCATGGTGGTCTCTGCTCGAGCAAAGCAGCGCGGCCATGTTGTAAATGCTAAAAGTTCAATGGGAGTAATGCCAGGTTCACACGCTCCGTACTTTCGTGCGTTTTGGTGCCGCGCGCATGCGCACTGGCGTTTTTAAAGTGAGGCGGCGGCCATTTTCCTTTTTAGCTCCGCCCATA
>JAQGBW010001279.1:0-27703 GCA_034698625.1 Julus scanicus
GTTGCGTTTTAAGGTTTGTACATTGTTTTAAAAATGAAAAGGTAAAAAATGGCCCATTCCTCCCCACTCTCCCCTATTTTATAACGAACCCTTACATTTTATTCAAAAATCGCTTGGTGGAAATATTTTAAAGGTCTGTAGCCGTCGTTTTATAATACAAGACACACGTCGCAAGGATACAATTAAATATTCATTGCCAATATTCAAAAAGTCCGAGGTACATATTTCATAATTTGCTAATGGATTTTATATGTTATAATTAACAGAATTATAAAATGTCGCCTGCCACTGACACATGTCAACAACTAAATTCCCCTTTTAGCATCGCATTTAAAGAGATGATTCAACAAATGCAGGCAAAAAGGTTATGCAAAATTTTGCAATAACTGATAATAATAAAAAAACAGCATTCGCATTTTATACTTACTGAGCCCCTCCGAAAAAGAGATCAAAATCCAAGAATTCAATTCTGACTCTTTGTCTTTTGTCACCTCGAAAATTGTATGAACAAACGAGGTTCTTAGGATAAACACCAGGGTAGGTAGGAGATAAAAATTCACCATCTCGTTTATCTTCGCTGATGATATTAAAACTACATGAAGTGTTAGGAATTAAAGTTCCTATAGAGTAACGGTCTGAAAGAAAACAATTGAACGAGAGAGAAAAAAATCAACGAGTTTAGTCGTGCAAGAAATTTACGAACAGAAATCAATAAAGCCACTTAATATGGTAATCTCACTCGATGAAAACGCTATAATTGGAGGTGATTATCAAAGCGTATGAGGCGTTATGCCAAGTACAGAACGGCTTTAATGAAATCCAGAAAAGCGTAAACAGCTCGTGGTATTTGTAAGCTAAAGGGCAGTTGAAAACATGAATGTCTAATAAAAAATTTCCGAGAATTTTTCAATAGGATGAAAAGTGGTACATTTTAAAATTACTATTTTAAAATGAATTCAACTATCTCACCCAACATTTTATAAGATTTTTCGAATTTTTAGAAAGAATTTTTCCAGAGCAATGAATTATTTGCATATTGGTTGTGTAAATTGCATAGTGCAAGTACAGACAGTGAGTGGAGTAGCGAAGATATTTGGCGCCCAGGTAAAAACACCTAAATTTTTTCCCCACTTTCCCCAAATATGCGTCCTTTATCCCACCCCCTTTCCTGATTCCGTCTGGTATCTGGAATATACCTATAATGGAATATATACATACAGTTTGTATTGTGTTACTTAAAAGAAGTGTAAAGTTTGAACAATAATGAGTTTAATATATAAACCAAGGAATCAATTTTAATACTTTGGGCACTCGTTTGGCGCCCCCTAACCACCGTCGCCCGGGGCAGATTCCCCTTAGCCTCATCCCCCCTTCCCATTGCTACACCACTGATTACAGGTTATTTTGAGTGCCTCATTTTCAGCATATCCAACATAAAGTATCTATATTTTAGAAAATAAAAATATACTTTATAAAAAATAAAGTTTGAAGGTAAAACGAATTTTAGCACAAGTATAAAATTGTGCCCACCCATGAATTTTTTGAAAATTGTAAACTTGTATTACAATACAAATCTAGAAAAATGTATGATTTGATATGCAAGCTGTCTCTAAACATGGACACTCTTTGCTTTTTAAACATCCAGTTTGTGGTAAATTTAAAGTCTCTTTGCAAACAAGTAAATCGGTAGATAATATACGGATAATCAAGAGGGACGTACTATGGAAACACGCACTCTAGATACACGCAATTTATGCACTTAAGATTCGGGTAAACATGAAACATCATCATCAACATCAGTCAGGATTTGCCATTACGAGCATAGAAACCACGAATTGACAAAGTTGACTTATATAAGAGTAAATCAAATTAAGCATTAAATTAAATCCATCAAGTTCGTGATGGACTTCGTGTGGTCAACTTCCTAACTTAATACTTTAAACTTATTCATAACTAGATATGTTGTATACTTTTTCACATCCTATGTTGCATATAAACACGTCTTGTTCATGTTAAATTCACCATTGTATTTCAATACTAAAAACTTCATCAAATAAGTGGAATTGTTCGTAGATACATGTACATGCATGTTATCAAAGAAATAGTTAAAATGTGTTCTGACATCTTACCTGCACTTATGAATTCGTAAGTTCCATGGAAATCTCTTTCTACATTCTCTTGGTCTGAGTAAAAGCTAATCACTAATATTCTGAACAGGGAAATTCTTTGTCTGGGAGGGATTCTTCCACAATATCTTCCACCAAACGGAGTGGATATTAAATCGGCCTCAGGATTTGGAACTTCACTATATAAATCCAGGTACTCGTGAATGCACCTGTAAAGAAACAACAGAAAAAAGTGTTTACAGGGGTGGATGACAAATCCTTCTTACGGAACATCGAAATTTCAGAAGGAGCAGCAGTTCAAATCCAACACCAACAACCACCATTCTGTAACTTTTTTTTCTTTTTTTTTTCACGGTTTTGCAAATTCTCAACCCATAACACAACACGGGATACACGAATCCAAGAAAGAGACTACAGAAATGCATCAATATTAATTACTCGCTTAGATCAATACAAAAGTTCAAACAATAGAAAGATCGATAAACGTGCAAAAAAGTGACATGAAATGCATATCGATTTCTTCCCCAGTTCTACTTGGACAGAATCAAGGCAACCCGCACAGATTTTGGCTAGATATACGTGACGTGGTCATCTATCATCAATAGGCTAATCAAGGTAACCCTACTTTCAAAAAAATAACTAATGACCGCAGTAAAAGTGAGTGCCACCATAATCAGACGGGGATATTCATTTATTACATCATCAAGTTTTTGAATTTGAACACCACCATCTTTCCTATTATTGATAAACGACTATACATTATGGACGAATTGTGAACATCAAATCGCCAACATGAGTCTAAGATCGATATTTTATAAATTTCCTGCAATTCCACAATGACATATGAGCATGTTGGCATGAAATTACATTAAAAAATTTATTATTTACATATTTATAAGTGTATTTTCTACCAGAAATTAGAATGCACAAATAAAAGAAAACAACGAGAAATATTTACCAACATTGAAAGAATAATCGTGTTTAATAAATAAACTATGTCATGAATGAAACAAATTGATATTTTTAAAATGCAAATATATAAATTTATGTAATTGAATATGTTAAATTTTGTATGACACTAATTAAATTGGGTAATACAGCTTTTAAATAAAATATGACGAATGTAAAATTGGATGAATGTTAACATTTGTGAGGGATGAAATACACCATATGAGGGATGTTATTATTTAGGCTAAATTTTAATGTAAAACATACATCAGACAGGTGAGAGATTAAATATTTCATGCCAATTCTTTAATATATTTATACCAGATATTATTCAATTAAATATATATTTGAACACACTATATCCACTTTTTCTAATTTCTTATATGCAGTAAAATCATTCTTGATGTAATAATGAGATTCAAACATTCAATCAATATTTGAGAACTATAATATGTTCGTTTCAAGATTCGAGAATGATTATCATGCACATCATAACAATTATGCACCTCTGTGCAAAATTGCACCATTTATTAAGATAAATATATAAACTCATTTAGCACAAGTACCTCGATATTTCACAGTATTTCCCAATGACTTTTTAATCAAAAAAATCATCAAAGGTGCGAAATAAATAAGCCTAATATTCTAGATATTCAATTTCCGCTATAATAACTAATGCAGTTTCGTTCCACATTTGCCTAATAGAGCAAATGCGGACTAATTAAAGGTTAATGAAGAAGAGTATTAATAACTAATTAATTCAACAAAGTAATCCGTCTTTCCAACGTCAAATTATCAAAAGTGATCACATTTTCTATATATAAGATTAAACTTCTATAATCTGAAGTGCTAATGACAAGATTTATAATGAAGGCTCCCACCCAAAATATATTCACGTTTATGACAAGATTATCTACAGTTAGATTTTACTAAATTAACGAACTACACACACGAACTTAGCTCGAAATAACTACGATATTAACAAATAAAAATGTCGAAATATTTGGCCATACTTGAGGAAAAGCCTTATTGGCTTTATCATAATTAAAGCTATATATACATAAACAACATTAACAATATTAAATCCATCATCTTAATCGCATTATTTCTTTCATATATATATATATATATATATATATATATTTGTAAGCACTATACACTCTTGGAAGCATGCAAATAACAAGTCTTTTTGGAACTGCACACGTTTTAATTACCGGTAAAAGTGCATATAGAGCAAGGAAATCAGCTGATATAACTAAATAAGACATACGAATAAGTACAATAGAAAAAAATGATTGAAAAATCACTTTGCATACAACATACTCTATACCTTTCATAAAACACAAATTTAATTTTTTTTCATTAGCTTAATAAAACTAGAAGATGTAGCTCATATTGTTTGATTCATCACATTTTTAATCCAAGTCTTGCTTAATCTCATAAAAAGAGCCCTTTGATTAGTATTTGTTATACATGTGTATGTCTTCTACTTGTAATACTAGTTTAACTATTACGAAATACTTGCGTTTCTAACAAATAATTACAAAACAAACAAAAAAAGAAAACACGAATTTTCATGTTTTAGAATAATAAAATTGACCATTCTGCTGTTTAGTTTCTACTTGAATAAAGTACATTATTTTATAGTATTAAGTGCAGTATTTTACAGGCTTAAAATATAATTCTGTTCCTTACAGAAAATTTGGATTTGACTGTAGAAGTGAAGCACAAGTCAAGTATTTCAGGGATTTTTCTTGTACCAAAATGTGAGAAACAAGAAATACACAGCCTTCAGACTCGAGCTTTTTTTTTTGTTGTATACTATAAGCTATGAAAAGCAAACAAAAGCTTTAGTATGAATTTGCTCTCAAAGTCCTGTGCAAAGTTCCTGAGTAAAACTCTTGAAAATAACACTGCATATTTCATCCATGAATAACATTTTTCAACAAAAAATCTCTTAAAAATTTAAATGCAACATAAACCAGCATGCCTTAAATCGAAAAAAAAAACAGAAAAAAAAACATCTTTATCTCTTCCAGAAATTCCCAGCCTACACTATGTTCACCATTTCGTACAGCCATGCATGAAAAATCAATTCAATAGAGCAACAACATGCAAAATCTTGTAAAGAAATACTATATTCAGAAAATAAATTGTTTATACTTCATGCATTTTTATGAGAAGTTCATAGCTAACTACAGTATGTAAAAAAAACCTTCTTAATAAGCAGTAGTTAGCCTTTAAAAGCTTCAGATAAAACTACGAGGGGCGGTCAAAATGTGTTGCATACTCGTTTATTATTTGAAAACCAGATGTCGTAGAAAAAACTGAAATAGGAATTTTAAATAGCAGGAAATTTGCTATTTTTCAATGTAGGACCCGAGTTTGTTGACACAATTATCACAACGTTTGATGATGTAAAATGCGTTATGTTGGCTATGCAGATATTGCCACAAATCGACGCTTTCAGACGACCGCTTCTCTTTTGTCAGTTAAAACACCATATCACTGTACCGTACTTTGTGAAATACATTTGTCACCATATACTCCTAGCATTCCACTATAAATTTCACTCGGTTTCATGCTTTTCAACACTGAAAAACGAGTTACACTTCTTTGTTCCTCTCGCGTGAACGCTTTCAAGTGAGGCGCCATTTTGTTTTTGATAGTTTGTCCGAAATTCAGCAAGAATTTTGGCGACATTTAGTGAACTAAATTCAAATTTCGTGCTCTTTAAAATGGCTATTTCAGGTTTTCTTTAGGACATCTAGTTTTCGAATAATAAACAAATATGCAAGACTTTTGACCGCCCCTCGTATTTCTATTGAGACAAACAAAACCCAAGAACCATATGTGGTCAAATTCTGTTTAAAATTCCATTCACCAATCAAATAATGTTAGCGTAGTATCACAGCACATATAATTAACTAATCAAAATTTTAATGACATATTGCAAATTAATCAACGTTTTATTCTTAAAAAAAATAAATCAAATTAAATTAATTGGTTGACTTCCGGTGCTCCCCATATCCTCAATTGGTTTTCCAATGACGTCATTTGCACCAAAACTATTCTTAGCAATATATTTCTTCCAGTTCAACAAAAATTGGCTTGCTTCATTGCCAGCAATATCCAAAGGTGTATTTAAGTATACCGAATGCAGGAAATAAAAGGTCTTTATTCATTCCCCCAAGCACCTTTCACCGCTTTCTAACCCAGAGAATTCTATGCTCATTTTCCTGTTCTGAGGCAATTCTGTAAGAATCTCATAAAGTTGTGTGCTCTTTATGCATCCTTTCCATCACTTCCCATACAGCCTTAAGAGATATAGGTTTATTTACCAAGACTGTATTTTCCATTACCTGAATTTTTAAGGATGGGTGAGGCGAGATAAGGGCATAGACTCAAATTTCATCCCTAGTAAGGTTGAATGAGCATACAGTACATCTTATACTTTTTTAGGTTGCCAAAGCTAATATTTTCAACAACCATTATGCTGATTTCAATCTTTTAGTCTTATTTACACAGGGATTGTTGCTTAAAATATGTGCAGGATGCATCAGAAGCAAAACGTCCCCAACTATTTTTTTGCTTTTGAAAATTAGAATTTCATATTTTTAGAAAACATGAAAAAGCTCTTTCATTCCTGAGATAATCTCATGTTTTACATTTTCGATAAAGCAAATCAAAACCACTATGTACATGAGTATCATGAAATGCTACAATGATCAAAATTTCCATGCATAATAATTTCTTGTCCAATAACACATATTTGTATGTAAATTATTGGATCATTCTATAGTAAATATTAAAATGAGAATTGGGTGGATATTATTAGAACATACATTAGCATATTTTGCATTTGGAATAACTGTCTTGTGAAGGTAAGTAAAGTAAAATTGTGATAAATGTTTTTCTCAACAAGCGAATAGCATTTGGAATCAACTATCACTAATTATTGTTATTTTATAGTAAATATAGTCCAACCTCTTTAGTTAATCTAAACTTAAAACTTCCATTGTAATATTCGTTTGAGACCAACCATTTCAAGAATACATTGGAACATGTCTCCTGCTGTCTAGTTAAATTAATGGCCGATCATGCTATTTAATTGAAGGATTCGCGACTTCTGAGCCACCCTACACGATTGCAGTAAATTAAACGTAAGAATAGAAGCAGTTGCTATACATGAATATATAAATGCTATAAACAATTTGATCGTTCATTAGTTAAGTGAGGTAGAAACGGAACTAAATTAAAGGGTTATAGGAAATGTTTTGTACTCACTCAGGACGAGTTCCTGCTGCAGATCCACTAGACGATAGCAAATAAAACAATGGTAGAGAAACAACGAATTATTGTTTTATATTTCAATTATCGATATAAAGGATATTAGACATGGTGTCGATAAATAGTAGGCAGAATAACGGTGTATGTATAAGCTTATGGAGTGAACTTATAAGTATAGGAGTGAAGAAGGTGAATTACGGACTGAATATGAATTGCAATTTTGCGGCACAACATCTTCGGGATGAGTGAATGAGAAATTAAGTGCAAAAATTGTGCTTCAACTTATTTGTGTAAACCATATTAAGCATGAAAGCTTATATTGCGTTAAAAAAAGTGCATCGTGGCCCTATAACGTATTTAAAATATCAATGTATGCAAGGTTATGGCTAAAATGATAATTACCGAACATAATTAGAGCATTTAAGAGATATTTCAGATGAAACAATGTTGATGTAACTATAATTATTTAAACATATACAATAGGGGTACTCAAATGAACTTTTCACTTGTGGAAACTTTCCACATATGGTGCACATGAGCAGTAGATTCAAGCAGCTCTGAAAAGGTCCACAAGTTGAGTGTCTTTTGTGAAATGGGCACATATGCAGCTTGCATAAGCCTGCCGAGATATATAGACTGCAAGTTCAATTTTCAGTTAAAACCTCCTTTTTTCAACAGCACTTCTAAAAGCCCCATTGCAGTAGGTCCAGCCAATTAGAAGGGTCATTTTTAAAACTGGGCCAGCACATGAAGAATGACACTAATTAACAGATTAGACTGCAGACATGTGTGGAATTTTGGGGTCTGTTTGAGTACCCCTAATATATATATATATATATATATATATATGTATCTGCTTTAACTTTTATACTAAGGGTACTCAAATAGACCCCACAATTTCGCATGTCTGCAGGTTAATCAGCTAATTGGGGCCATTGTACATTTGCTGACCCAGTTTTTAAAATGACGCCTTCTAATTGGTTAGACCTACTGTAATGGGGCTTGTAGAAGTGCTGGAGAAAAAAAGGAGGTCTGTGCAAGCTGTATTTGTGTCCATTTCACAAAAGACACTCAACTTGTGGACCTTTTCAGAGCTGACTGAATCTAATGCGCATGTGCACCATATGTGAACCAAATGCAAATAGCCCAAATGCCCAAGTGAAAAGTTAGTTTGAGTACCCCTATTGTTTATTACCGTCTTATATACTGAAATCGATATTCGAAATACAGTACATCCAGATGCCCCAAAAGTAACGCAAATACTTATTATATTGTACAATTATCCCATTTTGAAATGTTAAGAAGAAATTTCAAAATTCCTAATGTTTTCTAAAATGCTGGTATTTAAAAATTTCTATTAGGGCACTATAAAAATTTTCCCCATAAAATAAAATTGTCAATTACTGCAATATCTCTGTCAACAATATAATTTAAAAAGATAATTGCACTGACTAGCCATATTATGGCCTTTTATGTCTTTATGACTTGTAATGGTAATTTATAAGTACAGGTGTCCCAAGATATCATTCGTTGACACGCAGCTGATACACAACCACGTTTATTACACCTATTCAGGTTTATGAGTAAGGGCTACTATACATAAACATATGCAATGTCCATACTGATTGAATTGCAAACAAAAATGTATACAGTATCCTTTCCATAAAACATTTTAGCAAAATCTTTACAGAATATATTTTTTAAAAATAAACATTGCTTCCAAAAAAAAAAAATCACCATAATATTTGATAATCGTGTGCACAACTTCACGAAAAAAAAGTTGTATATTGAATAAATCACGACAAATCGTTCATTATGTTATTATTTTGCATATATTGCATCTTCCATTACTTTGGTATATGATTGTATCAAACCCACCGAATCATTACTCTCTAAATTCCTTTCCTGTGGAAACAGCTAGGGACTAATTAATGAGATTTTCTCAAATAATACCAACTCTCTTCTAAGCAATCGTCAAAACTCCAGGAGGCAAGAAAATTGCAGACGTGATAAAGTGCGTGTCTCACAAAATTATTCGATAGAAATCAACCTCACAAAAGGCTGCTAAACTGGATCGAAAATCATTTGAAGAAGAAAGCCTTCAATGATTTCTTCCTATACGCACTTATTTATCAACATCTAAAGGAAATCGACGTCAAATCGTGACTTCTACGAAATTGTAGAGCCGCATTTTCAATACTTGTGAAAAAATATACTAAATGGATCGATCCATGCAATGATCTTTTCCAAAATGTCCTTTAAAGGGGACATGTTTTTCATTAAAATCTATATAGTTTTTCAGTTTACATAAACATCCTTGCTATATTTTTTAATATTATTTATTTCGTTTATATAAATTAAATGCTTTCTCAACTTCATTTCTGACCAAATGCTAGATACTCAAAAGTTGAGTCACATATTTAGAATTTGTTTCATCAAAACAAGCTTAAGTCCATTTCGAATAAAACTTACAATTTATTCTGGACAGACATTTGAAACAAAATGTTTTTCATAATCGATGTTTATACACTCTACAATTAAGAGCCAGATGGATGCACAGATTTCCAATTCCTTTGACAGGAAATGGGCAGAGGGTAGGGTCCTAAGTATATAGGCATGGGAATGCTTGCTCCAGATTGGAGAAATAGGTTTAGGGCTCCCACTCTCCTTAGAAGCAATATAGAAGGAAAGGCAGAAGGAGCACTGGGGACAGCTACAAAGATTGGGGACAGAGAGTGGCAGAGAGACCAGAAACCAGACCAGGACACCAACAACTGAAGGTAGTCCTACTCACCGACTTTAGCCTGCCTTCATGACAAGACACTCTCCACATGCAAACGAAATTTGGACAGTTTACTTAAATATTAATAAACATTTCAAATTACTGTAGACGTATTCTTCACAAAATTAGAGTCTTAAAGTACATTGACCCCAACAAATTGCAAAGGTGAAAAGCTTAAATCAGGTTCGGATATTTTCACCAACAATTATTAAACTGTCGATGACAAAAATCAAATTTAGTTACTTTGACATAACAGATCGGCAACAACTTAGTTCAAAAATCAAAATATAAATGCCGCATAATTCTCCTGGGTATTTCTTAGAACTTTCTACAGTAGATGTCATACAATTAACCGTGCAATTGTAATGCAGCCATAACTTGATATATCTTTGAGCACATTTTAGAAACTTCAACACTATGTCGTTTGTCATTTTCTAATATCTACAAGCACCATAGGTGATAGCCACTCACGAAAACAAAACAAAAACAAAAAATCAAAATGAAAATGCGAAGATTGTCATGATGCACTTTATCGAGATTAAGGCTAAGCGTGCAAGCATCCCATGCGTGCATTCCCCTACCAAAGGCTAATTCCCACAAAGAACAAAATGAAAATTCGAGAGGACTTACTCAGGTGGCGCTCCAGTCAAATTAAACGACCTGAAGACGATTTTAACTCTTTCTGAGGGATTTGCTATGAAGGTGTAAATACACTGATGAGGTCCAGGGTCCTTAGAATTGGTGAGATTAGGCGAGAAGAACGAGCCATTGCGAGGACCGTTAGGATTGCTGATGAACATCCTGTCACATTCTAACAGCAAGAGGAAAATCAGAAAAACTGTTAATAAGGCCAAACATATGGGAGAAAAACATGTACTTAGAGTGCACTGAGAGAAAAAGTAAACTAGCCAAAATATGATAATTAATAAAAAAAATAACGTCATATGGAGCACATACCAGTTTATTATACATGTATGGTGATTTTTTGTTGTTTCTTTGTGATATCATAATTAAACGATTGCAATGTTTTAAAATTTCCAACTAAATAGTATTTTAAAATGTGAGAATCAACCTTGAATGCTTTGGAATGTTTCTCACAACATACTTTGATTATTAATTGAGTGAAAAAAATATGGAATTTAAAGATTGCTAAACGCATGCACGAACCAGATGTTTTTGAATATAACTTTGAGTTGATTTTGGTAATGAATTCATTCGGAATTTGGAATTTGGCTTAATGCACTTAACTATTCATAAATCAGATAGTATACATCCAGTTTTGCATGAAGTTATTTGATTAATCACATCACGATAAAAGCACTCCATGATTAGTGTTTTCAAAATGGCGTCCACTTCTTCTGACAAAAGCATGCCAGTATACATGATAAATAGTGTGCATGGAAAATTGCCGTATTTCCTAAGCCCACATAAGTGACATTTCATGCCTACTTTAATGAAAACGCAATTTTTATACATATATTATACATACATGTATAAGCAGACTCTTAGTTCCAGTAGAAAGACAAAAGCAACGAAAGCCAAGAAGATTCACGAATTGCAAAATGTCATTAGAAAGTGAAATCGATTAAATCCCAAAATTATCGTGGAAAAATTGTAAATAACATTTGTATGTTTGCTTAAGCGAAAATATCGCAAGAAGATGGACGGCAATTTGAACAAATCATTGCTACTTAGTTGGCCAAAATGCAAGCTTTTGATGGATAAAATAAATGTTTAGAATTAAGATTCCTACCAAATGAAACTGGAAAGAGTGTTACTTTAAAAGGAGAATATTTAAATAATGATTATAATAAGCTGGTATGGTATAGCATAAGACGTTACAAAAACCAAAGTAGTAAATTTAAAATAAGATGTAATTTTAAATAAAATCAGTTTGTAGTCTACACCAAATACAATGTAAAGAGTGAGCCCATTTTCTGTTAATAATCTGATAACTAGAATTACAAACTGAATCATGTAATTTGGCATTTAGGATTAACCCCTTCGGGGAAAAAGCATCAGTCAGTTTCATCATGAATAAATTTCAAATTTCAGGTAAATAATAAAGTTATTGACATAAATTACATTCTGAAATTGGTTCGTCTTAAACGATTTTTTTCAGAATATTTCTAAATTTCCACAAATTAATACTTTTAGACAGACATTATTTGATTTATGTTGGTCTCACTCTTCACATGAAATATGTCAGGTTTTCTAAATAAAACCACAAAATACACACAAACACAATTACGATGAGAACACAAACAAGAATAAATCTAATTTGTCTGAACAAGTGTGCTATATAATAGAAAAAGGTATATTAAAAAAGATAAAAAAAAAACATTATACGAATTGAAAACTCTCGACGCATGCACTTTTAAAGTGACTAAATGAAGTCGTGTGCGCAGTGAAATGTGATCAAAATACTGAAGCTAAAAATAACGAAACGTAAACTCGAAATTACTACAAGAATATCAGTAGAAAATAATAAAAAAAAATGAACTTAAAAACCGAAATTAACAAAAATAAAAATATGTGAACTAAAAATGGAAATAAAAAGGAGTGCCCAAATGCAAAGCAGGTGTATAAGAAGAGGTACAAGAAGGAAAGGCGGATTTTGCCATCATTTCTTCACCGAAAATGAAGACTTCTAGACATCAAGGCATGTTCGACATCGTGCTAGAATCTAGAACAAGCATAGATCTACATACTACAAGTGCAATGCAAGGGATAGAAAAGTTCATTTTAACCAGAAGTTCGTAGAATCTAAGATAGAATCAGGTTATCCTATCTCAACTTAAACTTCCACTGCAATTGAAAGATCTTATAAAATCTATATAACTGAAGTTTTCAATAATAACCAACACATGAAAATCGTATTGAAGAGAATTTGATATTATTGAAGTATACGTTTTGATATACAGTAGTTTATATTGCTAATAATGTTCTTGTATATACAAAAAACTGCACAATTTTATCTCCCTTGATGCACAAAGAGGTAAGCAAAATAAACAATGTGAGATTAAGTCAATTTTGGAGTGCTTAACTATATAAATTAAATTAGTGCTGCAGATTAGATGATGAGATTTACAATGGCATTTCTAATGAGAATTATTAATAAATGATAGGATTTAAATGCCAATGTTGCACAAATCATGAAAAATTAAAAAAGTTGACATTAATGGGTAATTGTTCCATTAGTAATCATTGTAAAAACATTGTACAAATTAATCATCTTGCATATTTTTTACATTTTATGTGTAACTTGGAAGTAAAACTCTAGTGATTTAAGTTTTGATAAAAATTGATTTATACTTTGAAATATTTAACATTTCAATTAAAGGAGTGGTATGCATGTGAATATCTTAGACAACATAATGCATATGACGTCATATATATACCAGGTATTCGGTATACTCAGTCAGAAAATACAAGGTGTGATATAAGGTTAGTTTTCACTATTATAAATCTCAACATTTTAGCTTCATTTAGTAAATTTGTACAACAAAAATATTAAAAAAAATGAATTCCCATTAATATATTTATATTAATGAATGAATTACAAATATAAAAAATGAACACTCCCTTCCCTTCCTCCTCCTCCACTACACGTCATTTTGACAGAATTTCCCATTTCATCCAGCTAAACCATTTAGTCGCTGATGATGACCATATTACATATATCTAAAGGGTTATATTTGCTTGGTCATTGTGAAATAACATATCCTGATCAATGCCAAATCCAGGCCACTAAACCATAACCGCAGAGAGATTGGCAATACGTGTATTTATACTAGCAGTGCTGTTTTCGCCAAGGCACAAACTGGCAATGATTAATGACCATAGATTCAGGTGGGCCAATAGGCACTTAGGGGTGAAAAATCAATTTTTGGATGGCTAGCGTAAATATGCATATTCCTTGTATTTTTATTGGCTATTGCACTTTGCTAACAGAAAGTTTCAACAGAAATCTTTGTTTGTCGGTTTATCATGAACATAAACCATCCATTTCTTGTTGGTCTGGTCAATTTCTTAATTACATCTCGACCATTGGACAAAGTTGTGCTGGAAGTTTTCCTTGTGCCATTATCGAATATAAGCTTCCATCTCGTATCCAATTATAAGATTGGTGGTGAGTTGTCAAGGAGAAAATTCAAAGGCCAAACACATTATGGACTTAGCATAAATCAATATTTTGCTCGTAATGAGTTTACACCATGTCAACACACAGAAGATGTACAAAATGACGTAAACGCTAAGAAATCTGGGGATGGAATTTGTTTTGTTGGCTATACGTTGAAGAAATTTAAATTGGTTTACTGACTTTTCTTCCTTTATTTGTTTACACACGGTAGAACTCGTGTCAGTGCACTAAGGAGTGAAGGAATGACAATTTTGAAAGATGTGAAAGATGTTCACATTATTTTGTTTACTCTGTGTGTTAAACATTTCGAGTTTGCAGCATGGTGAAAACAGCACCTAGAAAATATTATTGAAATCTGTCAACTCATCTTCATTTAAATTAAATACAATTTCAAATTAGTTATTTAAATAATTACTTTCCCTAAAAATTCAAATATCTTTGTGCCAATTAAACTAATCTAATCATATATATAAATAAAAATTAAAGTATATATATATATATATTTCATAGTGCATCCCTTCGTATAAAAATAATGGCATGTTCGTACTGTATTCGTATACTATTATGTACAAACATGCATGAATGCAGATATGAAGAACAGCTTTGGGGTAATTGGATGAGAAAAAACGATGATGATGTTAATTAATCATTGAATCCAAAGCGCATCTTTCAATCAATTTTTCATGTGTTGGTACAAAAACATCGTACGCAAATTAGATTTGCTTTTGTTTTCTATGAAGACCAAATTTTTCGACGCTAAATAGCATGTTTTATGCTTAAATATTTCTGCATGTTTGGTATATATGCATCGTAGAGCAATTTTCTCTGCCATTCAAGCAATCTGTCTTGTTTTTCAGCTACGACAAACAGCTTTTCAATTTAGATCAAGCATCAAATTGCTGGAAACCAGCAAGTAATTTATAGAATTGGCCATTGAATTGAATTGCTGGAAATGGACCATATGCAGTGTTGTGTCATGTGGGGCTTCTAGTTCATCGCATTGGTGGCGAGACAAAATTGTATCTTAGGAAAGTTCTCGAGGTTGAATGTTGATTTATTCTAATGTTCGTAAAAAAATCTGTATAATGTTTATTGATTTTGACGTCGTCTGAAAACTAGATTCCAAAGTTCATAACCTTCATAAACATTTCGCATAAAGTGTACATGTATAAGTATAATGTGCTATATAAACTAAGTGAATGTAGTTCATGTACGTATTTGTTTAATATTTATAGGCAGTTGTAGAAAACACATTACACAGCTATTATAATCTTAAATTATTTTGTTAAATGCATTGAATTTAAATGCCATATGTGGCAATACATTGAATTTAAATGCCATATGTGGCAATACATGGATGTGAACAAAACAAGCTTAATTACCAGGAAAATTTGTGCAACAAAACTGCAGTTGAATATACATAATTCACAATTTACTACAAAGTAGGACGTCATACAAGATTAGTATGTTAAAGCCGGGTCTCCTCCAAGACGTACATGCAATGTACGTTTTTACAGACATATGCAAAAAAGTTTGCCTTCCGGGTTTGTTTCAGCCGCCATTTTGTAAATACATGTAAACATCAAAATTGTACAGCTATTAAAACATTTAAAAGCTGTACAATTTTGATATTTACATATTGCATACATTTTGCATATGTTTGTAAAACCGCGTATATACGTACAATGTACGTCTTGGTGGAGACCCAGCTTTAATTAAGTTATGTTAAATAATGTTAAGTCATGTTAAGTATATTTAAGTTTTGAGATCCAGCATCACGTATTTGTTAAATATTTATAGGTAGTGGTAGAAAAACCATTACAGAGCTATTATAATCTTAAATTGTTTTGTTAAATGCATTGAATTTAAATGCCATGTGGCAATACATAGATGTGAACTAGACAAGCTTAATTATCAGGAAAATTTTTGCAACAAAACTGCATTTGTATATAACTTGTTACAAAGTGGGAAGTTATAAAATATTAGTGTATGTTAAGTTATGTTAAGTATGTTTAAGTTTTGGGATCCAATATCACTTATGGAAAACAGTCACCAAGTTGTATTTAAAAAAAATTGAATTAGTAACTTAGTCAGGGACCTTAATTAGTCGATGTATGTATAGTGTGATTTCCGGCGCAACAAGACTCAGTCTGACTGACCACGCGATGATTTAGTCTTCAAGAGTTAGTCTTGTTGGTGAAGTTAGTCGATGTAATGTAAAGTACATGAAAAGTTTATTTATGAAAATAACTGTAGTGTGCAGACCTGTATCTCTAGAACTTCTGGTTAAAGGGCATATATTTAAAATGCCATACCTTTTCATAAGCGTGCTAATCCGCTTATTGGGGATTAAGCTGGAGGGATTCTCTGACATCCATCAAAAGCCATGCAATGCATCGCAGAGTGGTGGTTTTGTAAATACAACGAGTGAGGGCGACATTCCAGCGTGACAAAGGGATTTATCATGGTGGTAATTCAGGTGATAGAAAATTAATTAAAACAAAATGAACGAAATAAGTAAAACAAACGCAAACCTCTACTTTGCTATTGAACATTACCTTATTAGAAATGTGATCAAAAGCATTAAAAACAAACCAAAAATATAGAAAACTATTAATAATAATAATAAAAAAAAAACATTTCCTTTGTACAAAGTCCGTTTATACTGTAGTAAATGAGTAGTGGTAATATCTTATTGGATGGTTACAAAGTCACGTTCCATGCAAAACGTGGAATTATATTTAAAAATTAGTGAAATGTGGAAGAATTTCAAACCTGCATGTACATCGGTTAGTATTTATATATTAATAATATTAACACTAGATAGGCTAGATCATTACATAGTAAATGAACATCAATTCATGCCCAAAATTTTCAAAACAAACCCTTGTTAAATTATGCAACTGATAAGGGTCATGCGATCGTCTGCTCCGAATAAATACAAATCAATAATAACTGGCTCATTTATTAAAACTGAGCCTATGAAGATGATAAAATAGTTAAAAATCTTACCACATAAGTCCAATTGTAAGCGCTTAAGTAACACAAGAATTATTTTAAATAAGCAGGAAACTTTCCGAAGTCTATAGGTTAGACCAATCGACAAGCCCCAACTCAAAAATTGGTAACTTATTTGTCAATACGAAGAACAGAATTTCTTATATACTTTTTCACACGAATATTGTTTATCATATTGCGAGAATTGTCCAAATTTCTACATAAGTAACAGAGCAATGAAAATTTCTTTTCGTCGTATTACCCCATAACTTAAAATAAGGCAAATTTTAATTGCCCTCCGAGTTAACGTTTGCTAAAACGACCTTTGACCTTTGATCATCTGTTACAACTTGGTGCAACCGTTGAATAAAAAGGTAAACATAGATCGCAGAACATATTGGAGGTTAGTAATAATTAAAAATAATAAATATGTTTGTTTTATATTTTTTCGAATGTAGCAGGGGCATAACAAGGGTATAGAAAATTGGTTTCAAATGCTTCAAATGTTTACCTAGAATTTTGTGTAATAGTTTTAAGGCCCCACATTTCTTAAAATTGCCCTAGGCGTCATATACAAGCATTACAGTATTTTATACACTTTCTGATCATTGGCTAAATGAATAGAACATGACACTAGTTGGCAAATATTGTAAATTGGTACTTGGACATCACAAATGTTAACAATGACAACTTAATGCTGAGTTAATATTGGGCACTATTATTATGTATATAGCAATTCGAGAATAAGTTACAAGGGATGTTAACAGAGACTATGTTTGAAATGCAGCAGCATTGAGACTATCTTTACTAAACGATTTGTCCATTTGTACTAACCCTTAAAAGTTATCCCCATTACAATTAGGTGGCCATTGAAACCTTGAATAAAATCTGTGTATTCAGAGCATATGATTGCAAAGAGCTCTTCAGCAAAAAATAGCTAAGTGGCAAAAACTAATTGATTAGCAGCAATGGCATTGCAATTAGTCCCAGAACGTTGCCTTGATAATGATTTCAATTTCATTCCAAATAAAAGAATTTATCTTTATAGATTAATCGAAATCTAAAAGATTTGAAATGATCAGCCTTGGTAATTACAAAGAAATATTTTTAATATAGGGTGATTTTAGTCGATATTATTATAAATAGCTACGTATAATGGTAATGCCATTAACTTCCAACCAAATGCAATATATTATTCTTGGGATTTTGAATCATATCGACCTGCGTCAGATATCCAACAGAAATAAAATATATTTAGAAAGCGTTCCATTTAAGATAATGGATTTCCATTTTTTTAAAACTAGAAATAAGTGATCCACTAATGCATTTATGAAAAAAATAATAATGCATGCTTTTGGGAGCACGATACACTGTATTTAAAAACAATATTTATGTTTAACTTTTAAAAGGGTAAATCCACTACATCAGCATTAAATTTAAGGCTAACGTCTAATACACTCTAAGTTAAGTGTATTTTTTAATAACTACATTGGGATATTAAAATGATACCCCTTACAGAATGCAAAATGAATTAAACAGAACATTATTAGTATTAACATGCAGAAATTATCAAAGTTTTAATTTGGAAGTGATTGTATAAATCCCATGCAAATCGCATATACAATACATTATAAAACGTGCACCATTCCCATAAGATTTCACTAACTACTTTTAACAATTATCTGGAGAAAATATTTAAGGCATCAAAATGAAATTCGGCAACAGAGAAATTTTATCCCTATGTTTGGTCTGCTTTTTAACATGTTTATTATGCTAACAAACGTGTGCTCCAAATCCACCTACAGCTATAGCTCTAAGTAGGTGGTTAGCTTTTGCCTCACTCTGTAAATTAATTAAATAAATTATGCGCAATCACTACTTTGATATTAACTAATAGGAATAATACTGAAATAGACAACAAAAAAACTTCCATAATATTCGTGGAAATTTAATTTCGCCCAAGTGAGATTTCTTAAAGCCCTAATAACATTTCTCTCGATGTTTGTGATCATTAAATTAACTGGTATTAATTTGCATGATTCCCATTTCATTTTCAAAGCACACTGCCTCTCCATCGTTTACAGATAAGCCTAATATTTTACGCGAAATAAATATGAAAAGAAATTGGATGGATTTCATTAATGGACCACCTAACGCGTTCCATTACGCTGTTTTATTGATCCGCCTCTGTTGTTGCATCAGGCCCAATACTGAATGCATTTTTGTAATAAGGTCATGCGTGGAAAACACATGTGTATGAGTAATCCATCAGATTGTAAAGTATGAAAGAAAATAGGGAGCTTGGACAAGAATAACTACATGTACTTGTATACGTTGAACTTAAATGTATATAACAATCTAGATTTATGTTCGAATACATTGATGCATGTTTTATGATAAACTACAACTTGTTTCTAAAGCAATGATAACCAGTATTCATTGAAATGAAAACAAATGGCATATATTTAAATATGAATTTTTCTGAGAATATTTACTGCAGTCCATCAAACTGTAAATGAAGATTATATCAAATGATGAAAACTTATCAAATTTGATGGTTTATGTCTGATAAGATACTTTAGGGATGCCCAAGAATAGCTACCAATAAAAAATTTAAAGCTGTATTTATTTATATACAAAAAAAAAGAAATCTGTACTTTGAAATTGCATTACACTGAAAACTCAAAATGTGCAAAAAAGCACACCAAAATGTGTAAAATTACTTATTTTTATAAGTAAAAATGCACATGTGTTTTCAAAACACACTACTGTGCATTTTGACATTCAAATGTGTTATATTGCATATGAAAATAGGTAATTTTACACATTTATGTGTGCGCAACTTTTTAACATTTAATGTGCTTTTTACACATTTTGAGTTTTCAGTGAATGATCTTAATGCAAAGTAAAATATTACAGTTTTGTCTATTATTTGAAAGGAAACCAAACATAAATAATGTAGAGGCTTTCTTAGCATAATCTGATCCTGGATGATAAGGGGTCTATATATTTATAAAGATAACAAGAATTAGACTACCTTCCCCCCGTACCACAGTTGCTCAAATGACATGAGCTTGAGACCGAGCTGCGTCTCAAGTCCCAGATGTATACCACAGCTGCACAAAAAAATTGCCAAGACGAGCTCAAGACTGTGACAAGACCGCCAAATATGAGACTCAAGCTTGAGCTTTAGCTTGAGATGCAGCTTAGAAGAGGTCAAGCTTGAGCTGCAGTTTGGTGAGCAACTGTGGTACGGGGGGTTCTAATTCTTGTTATCTTTAAATGTACTTAAAATAGATTGACATTTTTTATACATAATTTGTAAGTTTTTTTTGGATGACCAAATATCCTTCTCCGACATTCATGTGTTCATTTGCATATTATACAAATACTAAAAATACGTTATGTAAATACAATACCGTATGCCAAGATTGCCAAAGGACATTGAATTTCTTTGGAAGAAGCATCCAAATTTCAAATGACAATAAAATGTCAACGTTTTACATATATCAAGAACGATTCTTTGTTGTACGTTATACTGCTAAGATAAGATGTACTATCTTCCAAGTCACCATCTTTATATTGATTGATAGTGACATTTTCATTTAAATATTTATTAAAAGTTTATTGAACAAAACCAAAAACTTTGCATATCTCTGAGATGATATAAACAGATAAATTAAAAAGCTGATGTTTCATGTCAATCTATTTTGTCAAGATGAATATTTGCCCTGTCACTATTAAAGCAATTTCCCAGGTAAATTAAGGTTCGATCTAAGAAGTGTATGTTTGCTTAAACTGGGTAATACCATACCATCACATGCTTCAGGTTAGACTGTACACAGAACAATTTAGGAGAAGATTAATGTCATTTCATAACAACTAAAATGTGAACTGTGGACAGCGTGTATATATATATATAAATGTATTACAAATGGCTTCCGCCGTTAGCCTTTAACAGAAATGACCATTAATAACCAATATTGGATTCACATCTAACATTATACTGTTGATAGAGTTTTACTGCAAAGCCATCTGAATTTTCATGAATTACAATGAGGAATTGATCGATTTTTCAAAGGGTGAATATATGTTCAATCTAATCAACCATGAAAAGAATATTTTTTATACCTTGTTCTATATTCACAGTTTCATACCATCGAAATGTGAATTAGCAGCGCCTTGGGCGGAAAAGTGACACATATAATCAGAAATTGGGCAAATCCAGTACGGTACAGAAATATATCTAGATATATATTAATGTATGATCTTATTTGACATCCAAGTCTTCCAAATCCAAATGTCAATTTTTTATAAAGTTTAACCACACATATACAACCATCAAGGGCAGCATATATACAATTTTAAAGTTGAAAACTGCAAACATTTTACTTAGAATTTCATAATTTCTAAACCAAAGTAATCTTACTTTAAGAAAAACATACCAAGAAAAGGGGATTCCAAAATTCGATTATTTGAAAAGATATCTGCAAGTGTTGACAAAATAACATGCATTTCATACTGGATGAAAAATTATATGGGGCCATACATAACATTCTTTATATACTATATGCCTGAAAACATTTATGTATATTTATAGAAGAATATTGAATTAAGATTATTGCTCAACGTATTAATATTGAATTGGAAAAACTATATATAAGTGCACATACATGTATATGGACTTAACAAAAAGTGGATACATTATGTTGGATGTATGCATGTCAACAATCACATAAATCATATAGGGATATACACATATGACCAAATTCTGATATGTCCATAGATGGCATTTTTCAATTGCATATACATATGTGAAATACATAATTTTTTCAAGCAGAGATGACAAGGGTGAATGGACTAGAATGACGACATTAAGTGCAGTACAGGGACTGAACTACATTCTACATTAAATATAATCCATACTAGACTTCCAGACTGTCAATATTTTAGCCACTTAATTGTCTAAGATAAACTTCTAAATTGACATTCTTCATTAATGGGACAACACACATTAAATATAAATATACTGCAAAAACGTTACAGATAAATGTAATGTATACCACACCATCATACGTACTGTACAGGGTGGTCAACAAACATTTAACACATAAAAATAGACATTTTTAATTCAAATTATGCAAATTTCATATAATTTTTAAACAATTTAAACCCATTTAAACCTATAGAGGACTTTGCAATTATCGGAAATAATACATATATTATATTTGGGAAAATTAAAGCCTACATAGAGCCACACAAACCACTATTTTTTTTTGTAAATTTGTGGATAAAAGTGGCCAATTTCTTAATTAGTTTATAAGTTATTCCAAAGCAATTACTTTTTATGTTTCGTATTTTCGCAACAAATACTTCATTATGGTTAGGATAAACACATTTTTAAACTCGCATATTCATTTAATATTGACAAAACATATCCAATTTATATTGGACATAATATTCAATTTTAAATTTGTATACATAAATATGAACTGACGACATTTTAATTTAAATTGTTCTTGGATGAACATATATGGGCCTGATTACCCATAAATGGTCATAAATGCGAATATAAGACAACAATATATATCCAAATGTGTCCACTTTTATATGTTGGACAATATGAAACTTTATGGCTAGCAACATTTACACTAACATATTTAATCTGCATAAAATCCATGACATATAGGTTCCCAAATATATTCCCATCTAATTTGTTTAAGATATGGTATATGGACAGGAATAACAATATTGAGATGCAACTTTTGAATATTGACCACCCTGCACAAGTTTCAAACAAGAGTATAGACGATCGCACAGACCCTTCTAGTCAGTTGTACACGCTTTCCGCAAACGAACTTGTACATTGTCAGAAATAAGAAACAAAAAAACAAAAAAGTATAAGTAAAGAAAAGTAAAAGGAAACTAAAACAAAAGAGGACGAGCCAAGTAAGAATAACGAGCGAATTAATTAACGATCAAACGAACGGATGGACGGACGGATTCAACGGATTCGTATCTGGCATGTTCGGGGGGTAAGAAAAGTGAGTGAGATGGGATTGAGACATACTTAGGGCCTTGTTGGGTGGGAGGGGAGGATAGAACGTTGCTTCATAGGGCGGCAAAATGGGGACTCCGCTCACTGGTGGAGGAAGCTGGTCTGCAGCGACTACAACAGAGGAAATAGGGGGAGTCAGTGGCAGGGCTGTAAGTACGGAAAAGGGTTGTCCAGTTAGAAAATGAGTGTGAACAAAATAAACAATCGGGCTAAGTTGAGTGGACGCCCCCTGCCTTCAAAGTGTGAGAAAACGCGAATCCTCCAAACCTCACTTGATGATGCTGCGGATGCAGAGCCTGACTCTAAAAGGAAGAATCTTTGGAGAAATTGCATTTCAAACTTGGACTTAGTAAAAGTAAAGTTTTTGTTAAGAGTTACTGGTTTGATGGATTCACCTGATTATGTCTTGCAAGACCCTCTGCAAGGCTCTTGGAGGCTAGCAAAATACTTTGGCTGATAACTTTTAGGGAAAAAAGTATATAAAATTTGGCTGGTGTTGGCCTAAAGTCACGTGTTGTCTAACGGGGATCCTCTAGCTGATCAAATCAAGGAATCCACACAGGAATCTTTTTTCTAGGGTCAAAATCCCAACTCTAACCTATTAAAGAATGATATTTTAAATAATAACGGGTAACTTTATTGGAGTTGAATAATTACTGTATAGAAATATGATTTGTTATTGTTAGCATAATGAAGTCAACTTTCCAAATAAGCACTGCCATGGGAAAACAAACTATTAATCTTTAAAGTGGAGATGAAATCTTTAAAGTTAACGAAAGCAGATGAAATATAGTAGGAGTATTTAGACAAATTTCGAGTTAGTAGATGTCTGCTATAAACCCATAAACTAGAAAAAATAGGGCAGCTGTTTTTTCCAACCTTAAAATCTACTTTTTATTTATTTCAGATAAATTTAATCACATAATTCATTCACGTTGCCTCATGGACGTGTATTTTTCAACTTATAAAATACTTGATATCTGTTCAACTTTTTTTTTTTTTTTTTTTTTTTTTTTTTTTGTACTGAAGATGGACTCACACTTTGAAGGCAACCGGCAGGAATTCCTGGTTAGGTTATGGCTGTTGTACGTAAGGTAAAATAATGCATACAAGGTATCAGCAAAACAGGAAAACGTTCTTCGGAATCAAAGAATCATTAGCAAAAACTTGCACAGAAACTTTCGGGCTAAGGTTAGTAATATGTATAGGCAACTTATTTTGGTATATCTATTTCATATAAATATTTAGACACGAGGCCATATTTATATGCATATAGAGATCACAAGGGGACAAAAGCCATTTACAGGTCAATTCATAATAAGTATAAGATATAAAGAATACAAACTATATATAAACGAGTTAGTTAATGGGCAGAAAAAACACAGGTCATTCAGCTGGGGATGAAAAATCGATAAAATGGGAAAACTGTATTGCATCGAATCAGGAAAGAAAACCAAAAAGTAAAATAGAAATTTATAAAACAGCTATAGGGCACGTATATGTTGGGGGATTGGAGGGGGGTGGAGGAGAAATAATATCAATGGTATTATACCCAAATAAACATGCCCGTTTTAAAATTACGTAGTAACCTCCAATATATCACTTGCCTAGCTGAGATTGAATTAGTCATACACACATACATGTTTCATCAACAAATTATCATTTTGTTGACCAGTTTTATTATCAAAGCAACCATCAAGTTTTCACACATCAGTTTAGTTCATATGAATGCAGTAGATTAATCGAATTAAAAAACAAATTCATTCTAGAAATTTCTATATTGGTTATTCTGAAGATAAACGCCTTGTAATTTATACTTTATTTTAAACCACAATATGGTCAGTTGATGTAATTGAACCTTATCAAGGACCAAGCATGCACATAGAACATGTTATATTTCATTCTGCTACAATAACAACCATAAATAATTCCATGCGGTATAATATACTTTAAATATAACTCTATCATGGTTAAAATTATCTTTCTTGCATGAAAACATCCTGTATAAGTACTGATACTAGAATTTAAAGTAAATCCAAAGAGGCTAAATGTAAATGGACAGCATATCCAATTGTAGTAAGTAAATGGGGATGTGAACATATTAACATTCAAACATCAGTCCAGTGTTTACAAGCACCGGAAGCACCAACCGGAACCTGTAAACCGATTACACCTGCAATTTTTTTCTAATCAATACTCAAGAGATTTCTAGCAAACGAGTGACGTTTAAGGCCAATATCGATTGCCATAAAGTGATTAGCAAATGACCTAAAGACACTGGATTACTAATTGAGCAATCAACGAAATACACGTGTTATAGCAACGTAATTAAGACGATTAGCCATCTAGTGGAGAACCTATTCGCAATAATAACTTTGGAGAGCCTCTTACAGCAAAATCCCCAATTAAGATCAAAAGCAAATTCATCTATGAATGAATGATTCTCTCAATGTGCTGCATGAATGCCACTGGACAAAATCTAACAAAACATTTGTTCAGAATCAAGGCTTTGATCGAGTTTGTTAATTATTAATCAGGCCAACGGAAGTCTGAATCTAACAGACGTTTTTGGGAAAAAAACCTGTCCAACAAATTTAGCAAATGTTCTTGTGGAAAGTCAACTTAAGTGCACTTAACAACACTTCCTTAGTTTGACAGTTCAATGAAATGGAGCATCTGCTTCTGAGGGGATATACAGAGCAAAAATATACAAGAGAACAGATTTTACTAAATGTATATTTTCAAATAGTGAAATGTTGAGTTAAACAAATATTCGGCAAAGAGGGAGTAAAAGCAAATGCTTTAGTTGTAAGCATCTCCCTCGTCCTTCATTGTCCACAATATTCATGAGTTTTGGGAATGTATATACCCCAAACATAATTTAATTGGACATCAGCCACAACATGCAATGGGCATCCTTTCAGAAAGTATCGTTTCCAATTTCTCAATAAGTAATAAAACGGTGTGAAACCCGTCGAGCATTATTTATCAGCAAAAGTGGGCGGTTGACCAAGTTAATGGAGCGAAGACTTGGCCCCACTTGATGAAATTATTCTGCGGTGGAGGGAAATCTAGCATATACATCGTGGAAGCTTGAGTTTGAAATGTTTAGATATCATGCACGTACAATCTCGGTCTAAAATGGCCACAAACCAACACACTAAACAGGCGCCAAAATAGCCACTACCATATTCTTTGAATATGACTCCCAGAGGCTTCGTTACATTAATTGCAAACTACGAAATGGTCACATTTCCTTGGTTCGATCAACTTTCCCTGCAAATTGAATTCTATAGGTCGTGTACATGTTGCTTGAAGCATTGGGCTTACTGAACAATGACTGGGATTGCAATTTAAACAATAATTTAATAACACTCCAGTATCACATGACTTGAACTGCGTCAGAGATGAGCATAATTTATGAAAACTGCTAATGCAGCGAGCAATTGCATTAAATCATAATTGACTAAGAACGAATGACTTATAGAATGAATAAGAGGGGGAAATATTGTCAGCTCGGCTTAAATAAATTATTTTCAATTTAATCAGAATTTCTGCTCTTAGATCAGAGTCAAAATTTAATTCCAAATTGGAGCACAATTTTATAAATAAAGTGTCGACCCAAATATAATGGATGTAATTCCTTAAGGAATATGGTTACAATTCTCATCGTTGATCATTTTCATTATCTAAGTTTTGAAATAAAAAATATAGTTCATATCAGCTAAAACTTAATTTAAACTTGCATATATGATATTTTAACTATGTTCAGTAGCGACTTAGACATTTTTTTCTAAATCTGGACTTTCGCCAGGAAGGCTATTTCATCGTTTAATCGCATGCAAAAAGAAGGACCAATAGTAATAATCCATCTTGGCACGAAGATCAGCTCGGTCAAAGGATTTGAGTGATTATGTCTACTCCTATAGTGGTCGTTAGGCGTTAAATTTAAATATGTGAATTACAAGAAAGATTAAAACGATTGAATAACCCAATAAATAACTTACCGAGTCTGGACCTCAAAGTGACTCAATTTAGAGAGTGGAACATTTTTGTCACACTCGCGGAATGTTGGTAACTGCTTTTAGCCAATCTAGCTGCCTACGCTGGACTATCTCTATATTCTAAAAATGAACCATCCTGTGAGAGTTCCAAATAGGTTCCAAATATTCCAACATAAAGCGAACCAGAGATGCATAGCCAACTAGTACACTGATATGCAATCAGGCATATTAGAAAGGGTTATTTAATGAAACTATGAGTCTCAGCTCATCACGCCTAGATTACATTAATGTTTCAATATGTATACAAGATCAAAATAAATTTAAAGCGAGGTTGTTGGTTGTTGGGCAATGGCT